>CAUYSK010084930.1:0-50494 GCA_963575035.1 Avahi laniger
GGTCCCCTTCCTCCCCGCCCCAGCCTAACATCAGGGAAGGCAGACGCACAGCTGCAAAACACACACGTAGAGAAAGGCAAACAGCCGTGAGTAGCTCGGGAAGACCCAGGAAGCCCGTGGACGGCACACGCCGTGGATCCCATGCGTTGGAGCTGCTCACCGGGCTTTATCGTGGCCTTCGATGGACACCCCAGGACAAGTGCTCGGAGAGGCTTCAAACTCTCCCGGTCGTGCTGACTGCACAGTTCTACCGGACACGAGACTCCGCAGAGCTCAGCGGCCACCACCGAGGCGCTGTCTTCCTGCGGAAAGACGATCCCTGTTTCCGGAATGTGCCCCGCCTCCAGTAACTCCCAGCCTGCAGGCTCCAAGCAAGCCCACCCCTCCGCTCGGATCCCTCAGTCGTGCACAGTGGGCTTTGCAAAGTGTGTGGAGTTTTGCAGCCGGCGACTCCCCCGGAGATGTGGGGACCTTGTCAATATTTACCTGTGGCCCGTCCTGATGGCCCTGTCTAGGTTTGGCGTCCTGTGCTTACTTTGTTTAGGAATTTATTCTCTCCCAGTCCCGGAGCCCAGGAGTCTGAGACGCAGGTGTCTCAGGGCCGCGCTCCCTCCACAGGCTCCAGGAGAGGCTCCTTCCTGCCTCTTCCAGCTCCTGGGGGCTCCAAGCGTCCCTGGGCTTGTGGCCGCGTCACTCTGGCCTCTGCATCCGTCTCCACGTGGCTTCTCCTCTGCATCTGTGTCTCCTCTGCTGTCTCTTACGAGGACACCTGTCACTGGGTTTTTGGACCTCCCTGATCCATTATGGTCTCCTCTCAAGATCCTTCACTAATCACATCTGCGGAGATCTGATTTCCAAATGAGGCCCCAGCCCCAGACACTGAGAGTTGGGACGTGGACAGGTCTTTTGCAGGACTCTGCAGAGTCCGGTACAAACACCTGCTGCCCACACTCTGGAATCAGAGGGGCTCTCTCCGCACAAAGAAAGAAACTAAAAGCCCCGTGCAAAATGCCACAAGGTTTCTTCTAGATAGAGACTTCTTGCAAAACAAGAAAAGAAAGAATTAAAAATTTAAAAAAAAATGCAACAAGACTGTGATATTGGCAAAAAATAAAAAGTGTCCTGGTTGAATAATGATATTTAAGTTATAGGATAACACGACAGCTCAGAAAACAGGAACAGAAAACCGTGAAGCTGGAAACCCACACTCTTCAGGGTTGGGCGGGAGCAATGGAGACGTTTGTCTTACGGGACCTCAGACTATCAACACCGGGGTCCCCGGACTCCCCAAAGCTGCCCGTTTACACCCCAGGGGGGGAGATTCTAGAAAGACTCATCCTTGGTATGAGTGTTCCTGCAGCATCTCCTGTTTTCTCAGTCCCTGGGTGATTCTGCGTGGAGTCGTTCCGGACACCTGAGCGCAGACACTACGAGTGCTGTGGGGTCACTAGGCGACCCACACAGGTGCGAGAAGCAATGTCGGCGGCGGCGTCTTCACGCTCTCTCTTTGTCTCCGTAGGTTCCTCGGGGTGCACACGCTGTTCCCCCCAATTCCGCAGATCAAAGACAAATTGAGCGATAACCACCAGGTGGGTGACCCCGTGGGGCGGGGAGAGAACCCCAGGGGATGGTGGGAGGCGGGGAGCGTGGGGCATCCCCGAAATCTCCTGCATCTCCACCCCGTGGGACTGCGGAGCCATCGCAGGGGGTGGCTGGATCTGTGTCCTGCTCAGTGTGCTTCGCCCTGGTCCTTGACCGCCGTCCTAGACTCAGCATCTCTCATTCCATCATTGACCACCCACAAGCCAGCCTCCTCCTCCCTGATTCCCCCCTGAACCTGCTCCCCTCTGAGCCCCACCGTGTCCAGGCACCAGGACCAGATGCCTCCTCCTTCCTTTCCCCGCCCCTCCAAGCTCCGTGCAACCCCAGGGCCTTTGCACGTGCTGTGCTTGACTCAGTATCCACACTGACAAGCCTTCCCCAAGGCCACCCCGCTCACTCTTCCACCACAAACGGACACACACGCAGACCCCCGTCACATCTGCATCCCGGGAGCAGCAACCCCCATGTACACGGGCCACACGGAAACCCGACGCTCACGGCTCTCATCTCCTCCTCAGATCGCCTGGGAGGAATTCACACCAGGGCCGGGAAAAGGGGACACCGAAGAGGTCTTGACCGTAGAAGAAGTCGCAGGAGCCCCGGATGACGTGTGAAGCGGACAGACACGTCTCTGCACGCCCAGGACATTCTGGAAGTTTATTTTTTGTTGTTGTTCATGCTGTGAGCCTTTATAGAGTTTTCTATATTTTTTTATTTTAAAAAAAATGTGGTATGTGGCTAAGATGCTTGCAGTCCAAGGGGCTGATCCCTTCCCTTCAAATGTGAACACGGAAGGTGCTGTCCAGGGTGCTCTGTAAACAATGACCTTTGTTCAAGTTTCAGGTGTGTGTCCTCCCTGACGGCACCCACCTGGCATGAGATGTGGACATCTTTGGGGACATTACTCTGTCTGTCACATGGGATTAGGACGTGGACATCTCTGGGAACCTTATTCTGTCTCCCACATGGGATTAGGACGTGGACATCTCTGGGGACGTCATTCTGTCTCCCACATGGGATTAGGACGTGGACATCTCTGGGGACATCATTCTGTCTACCACATGGGATTAGGACAAATTCTCATAGATGTTCCTCCTAGAAAACACTAAGAAACCCATTCAATATAAAAAATTCCCAAAGATGCCCTTTGTGGGTTCAATCGTGTCTCCCCATCCACAAAAAGGGCACTTTCCCTTTCTAACCCCTGGTGTGTGAGAATGGAGCGTTATTTAGAAACAGGCCCTTTGCAGATGTAGTCAGGTCGAAGTGAGTGCATCAGCGTGGTCTCTACCGCAACGTGAGGAGCGTCATTAGTGAAAGGAGAAATGTGGAGGAAGAAACAGACGCTCATAGCAGGAAGACACCGTGTGACGATGGCCACAGGGTGGTGGAGGCAGAGACTGGTGTGACACTCCTGTAATGCCAGCTAGGACAATGGGCGCATTCCCCCAAGAATCATGCTCCTTTGTTCCTCCCTCTCTGATGAGGCAGGTTGGCCCGTGGCGGCTTCCAGAACAATCTCTTTGTTCTACACTTTGCCCCTGGGAGAACTCGAGGGAACAGATGGCATGTTCAGGACCCGACATGATCCGCCAACAGCCTCACGTGACGTCAGAGGTGCGGCGGAACAAACGATGTCTTGATTTGTAGCCGTGGCCAATTTCTATGGTGTAAATATTCCCCCCGTGGCCAACTTCAAGCAGGGATGGTTTAACGGCACCTCTCAAAACTGCTGGACGTCTGAAGATCGGTCCCCAGGGCCTGGTGGCTCCAGCTGTCTCCTAATTCAGAGGTTCCAATAGGGACTTTCTGCCTCCCCGGACGCAAATCCCTGTGATTGTGGACCTGTGAGTTTCCTGGGAGCTTTGTTCTACGATGACCAGAAAGCTCTGGGTTCCCGCAGGGAGGGAGAGGGTAAGACATGTCTTGGACGCTGAGGTCCAACGTTGGCGAATGTTCTCCGTGTTTAATCGCGAGTCTTTTCCGAGGTGTGTTGGGCGTGACCACCTGCCGTGGTGGTGTCCCTTGTACGACTCCAGGATTAGCCGAACTCCGGGGTCCTTCTTCCTCACCCCTGTTTCTCTCTGGCTCCCGCAGTGGGAAAAGTCAGTCCCATCTGGAAGACCACGTGTGTGACCCTAACAACCCACCTCGCCACCACCATTTCTGTACCATGTCACGGGCTGACCACTTTCGGTGCCTCAAATGGCCCCATGGTGGGTCATTTCTTTAGACCGAGAGCTGTCGTTAGAAAGTAAAGGCTGCCCGGGGGACTGAGGAGCTGAGCTGTCCTCCCAGACGCCCGGATCTCTGCCGTCCCGGACGCCCAGATCTCTGGCCTCCCAGACGCCGAGAGTGGAGGATAGGATCTCTGTGTAGTAGAGGCCCACAGGTAAGCATTACGGGATCGTCCGGGTGTGAATAGGAAAAGAAAGCTGGCGAGCACCCAAGGCGTGCTCCTCCTAGTTTGAAACTGTGCCCTGGAACGGCCAGATGGGAGAAAAATTCTATGAACAACAGCAAAAAAATAGAACATTTGTAGTCACAGCTATCCAACAGCGCACAGTGAGAACAGGTGATCACAACAGCACTGTGAAATAGAAACGTTGGGAAGTATTCTCTCCTGTTCTGCTTTCTGGAAGAGTTTGTGTAGAATTGGTATTATTTTATTTTATTTTATTTTTTCCTGGTGGTTGGTTGAATTCACCGGTGAAGCCATGTGAGACTGTGGTTTTCTTGGCAAAAGGTTTTCAATGACAGATTCAATTTTAGAAAACTAGATACCGGGTTATTTCAGCTGTCTGTTTCGTCTTGAGTGGCTTTCAATGCATTTATTCATCTGATGTTAGTCAACAGACTTTGTGCATAATTTCTGGTCGGATTTCCTTACTGCTAATTATCATCGTCGAAGCTGCAGGATGTGCAATGCTGTTCCTGCCTTCGCTCGCGACATTGCTAATTTGCGTCTTCTTTCTTTATCAGTGGGAATTTCTTTATTTAGCGGGAATTTCTAAGACGTAATCAGCAAAAATGACTCCGATGCTTTTTCGTTTTGTTTTTGGGTTTCTAAAACTTTTATATTAAATATGCATTATATTTTAGCGTTTGAGGTTCTCACAGTGGGAGGTGGGCTCGTGCTCGTGGGTGAGCACCGTCACGGATGCTGAGTGTCCGTTGCGGCATCAGGGTGTCCGGTTCTTAGACTGCTAGCAACTAAATCAAAACCAAAAAAATAAATAAAAAGAAACAAGAAAAGAAAGAGAAAGAAGGAAGAGAGGGAGGGAGAAAAACGATCATGAAAAATGTGAGTATGTTTATCTGCTTAAAACCTTAAAATCCACTTCTCAGAGAATAACGTCCAAATTTCTAAGGAGACCAGAAATTCCCTTACAAGACTCCCAGGGCCCGTCCTTCCTCCCTCCACCCCTGACCTCCAGGTCTCTGCCCCGCCGTGCTGGGCTCCCGCCTGCCGGACACGTGGGCAGCGCCCCTGCTGGACGGGATCGGCTGTGCGTGGACACACGAGCAAATCCAATGAGACCAGGAAGTCCCTCCCGCCCTAGTCTAATTTTGCATGCACGACAACAGCAAAAACAATAACGACGTAACACTGCTTTTATTCTGTTCATCTGTCAGACACATGGTAGCATCTTTTTTTTTTTTTTTGAAAATTCCTCCTGATATTGATGCTTTAGAATTTTTCTTGGAAATGTGCTAAACCTAGAAATCTATTAGAAAACTACTGGAATCCCAGTCTTCAATCTTTTCATGGAAAATATCTATCTCTCTGTCTTTCCTCAAATTTACTCTGTCTTGTCCTACGGTTTTGCTGCATCCTTTAAGCACGAGTAACTTCCAGGAATTGTAGAGCTTCCCGTGGCTTTAGGGTTTGAATTTATCTTCCAAGCTTATGTTTGCTGTTCATTGTCGGTGTAAAAAAACCGTTAATGTTGTTAAGCATGTACTTGGGGGTCTCACTAATTTTTCTGTAAATGTGATGTATTTTGGGGAGAGCTGTTGGTTTTCCAAATATTGTCAAATCATTTAAAAATAATGATAATTTAGGATGCTAATGTTTTAGTTTTCTCATCTTTTCTTTCTGCGTCAGTTTCCCCTGGGAATTGCAACACAGCTTTGAAAACATCACCAAGCGGTCCGGGTGACCCTGGACATTCTTGGCTTGTTCCTGGGCTTAGTGAATTTGGTGTTTCTGCATTAATTATGATCCTATCGGTGGATGTAAAAAACAAAAAGACCTTTGTCATGTTAAAGAGGTTCAAATTCAGGTCCTGTATCCTCAGCTGCCAGGATGGGTCTCTCTGCAGCGCAGAATTTGCATAGCCCTGAACGTTTGTTTGTCGCATCCGTTGGGATCACTTTTTTCCTCCGTGGCTTCATTAACGCGTTATTTTTTTAATACGTCTTCTCATATCGTCCTTGCCTTCCCGAAGCAAACTTCGGACCATCTTCGTGGATGTTTTTAAAAAGAAAATGATGTTGCATTTTGTTTGTGAGTAGGATATTTTGAGTTTTTCTATGCTTTCAAGTAAAATGTTTTTTTGTTTTCTTTTTTAAAATATCATCTCAATATTGTTATGTCGGAGATCGGCTAGCTGCTAAAGCTGAGTCTCTGCTTACAGTTTTCTGCATGCTGCGGCCGGCGTCTGCGTCGCGTGTTGTAAACAGCGCTGGTCTCTGTTCTCTGTTTTGCTAATCTCTGATCCCGGTTCATTCCCTTCCTACTGCTCTCAGATTTGTTTTGGAATTCTTCTGGAGGGAAGAGAAAATGCAAGTTATTTGCAGCAGGGAGACATTCTAATCTTTCAAACGAAATGGCCTGTGGATTACCCCCGCCCCCTTCTGGTTTTATAATGAGGCACTTCCTGAATACAGCTCGGCCGGCTGGTGGGGCCCGTCTCCCGAAAATCATCTGCAAAGCGCTACCGGTTTTCTTCTTTTCCGGAGAGTTTATTGGGAGGAACCGGCTTCCCTTCTACGGTCTTTAAATGTTAATGGACTGCTTTTCTACTTAATGGTTGATTTTGTTTATTTGTTTATTTTTTGTAGACACCAAAAAAAAAAAAATGTGTCCCGTGGGATTTGTTTGTGCTTGAGATCTGGATTTGGGGTTTCTGTGAGACCCGATTCAAGATAAATATTAGCAAAGGCAAAAAAAAAAAAAGAGGCTACTCTTACCTTCTAGGCCAGATGCGTGGTGTGCATGGACCGCGCTGGGGTTTTATCTCTCGGTCCGTGTAGGAGAGCGGAGGGGCCGTGCATGCCTTGTGTGTTTCTTTCTGTCTCTTCTGCCTCGTGTAGCTGCCGGGCGGTGACCGTTCTCCTGCGTCCCAAGCCCTTGTAGGTAAGGGATTCGTGGGGTGTTAGGAACACGAGCGCCCCTGGGGGCCTTTTGCCTTGCAAAGACTTCTGACTGTGTTGAACTTTTGATCTTGCAAAACAGCCAGGGTTGAGAAATCCCCCCACACACACCCTTTGTGTTCGGGAAAAGGGTTGTTGCAGAGAAGCCTGTCCCCTGACTCACAGGAGCCTGGCAGCGCCCCCCAACTCTCCGCCCTATAAATGGTGAGCGGGACGGTCTGGCTCCGGGGCCAAAGGGTTCAGCTTCTCTGGTCCCCCCTTGGCCTGAGCTCCGGCCTGAGCCTCCAGGTGTCCCCTGCTGAGGGCAGGAAAGAAAGGCCTTTGAGCTGTGCACACATCTCGGGGTGGGAGGGCCCCCCCCCAGGCAGTGGTTGCTTCTCCCTTCCTGATAATCCTTTTTAATAAAGTCTCCTGCTTAGTCCACACTTGTGGTTCACCCCACCTCCTGGCCGCCCCCCCAGAAACCTCACCGGACTCTGAGCTTCAGGATGGCGCCAGCTTTTTCTTTTTTTATTTTATTTTATTTTTTTGAGACACCGTCTTCCTGTGTTACCCAGGCTAGAGTGCAGTGGCATCATTATAACTCGCTGCGGCCTCAAATTCCTGAGCTCAAGCGATCCTCCTGCCTCAGCCTCCCGAGTGGCTGGGACTACAGGTGCACTTCACCATGTTGGCTAATTTTTCTAATTTTTTTTGAGAGATGGGGTCTCACTATGTTGGCCAGGCTGGTCTCGAACTCCTGATTTCGAGTGATCCTGCCACCTTGGCCTCCCAAAGTGTTGGGATCACAGGCGTGAGCCACTGCACACCCCATGGCTCCAGCTTTTTCTAAACTATCTCCCCTATGGGCTTTCATTTCTATTGACTTCCGAGGGTCTTTATTAATTGAACCCATTGATCTGATTGGCAAAACCGACTCATTTGATTTTCCTTTCAGGACACCGTGTCATGCATTCTCACATTCCATTTTTCCAGTTTCTTTCCCTCTCCTGCTACTCGGATTATTTCCTTGGCTTGGATTTTTCCGATGGGTTTCCTGCTGCATGTACGAGGTGCTTTAATTCTCTTCGTATCTCTCTTACTGTTGAACAAGAAACACCCATTTCCTGACATTCTCCAACTCCAGGCAGCTTCCCGGGGGGACCCCACTTCTGTGCTGGGGGGAGTGGAGTCCACACCACCGCCACCCCACGGGGCTTCCTGTCTCCACCTAATCTGGGATTTTGGAGACAGAACATTGTTGTGTTGATTTTTCCCTTTTTTTTTTTTTTTGCACATAATATATTCTTTTTTCAAGTCGTCCCTAATACTTGGTTCTTGGTGGTGTCACCATGTGCGTGATGGTGACACTTTGGCGTGTGTTGAACACGGCCAGGGCTCAGCCATGTTGTTCCGGTGCAAGCAGGAATTTTTGAGCAAGACACTGCTGAGGAAATGGAATTCAAAATAAAATCTCCCTCTCAGCCAGGAAAAGGAAGGAGCCTCTGATACCTGCTACAACGTGGACGAGCTTTGAAGACGTGACGCTCGGTGAGAGAAGCCAGACACAAAGGGTCACGTATTGCAGGGTTCCATGGATATGAAATGTCCAGAACAGGACAATAAGGCTGGGCTTGGTGGCTCATACCATCTGTGATCCCAGCACTCTGGGAAGCCAAGGTGGGAGGATGCATTGAGGCCAGGAGTTCAAGACCAGCCTGGGCAGCATAGCAAGACACCATCACTACAAAAAATTAAAAATTAGTCAAGCGTAGTGATGCACACCTGTAGTCCAGCTACTCAGGAGCTGAGGCAGGAGGATCGCTTGAGCCCAGGAGCTGGAGGCTGCAGTGAGCTACGATGACACCGCTGCACTCTAGCCTGGACAACAGGGTGAGACCCTGTCTCAAAAAAAGAAAAAACAAGAAAAACATCAAACCAGACGGCGATGATCATAGCAGGCAACCCGCTGAAGAGATCGCAAAGAGAGAAAGAAATCTCACCCTTCGGTAGCCAGGTGGATACAACTCTTTGCATACATGCTAGCTGTCTTTATCCAAAGGAAAAATAAAACTTCTTGTGTGTTTTTGACCAGCTCTCGGAGCAAAACTTCCAGAAACGGGGAGACGGGGCCTCCTTCTTGGAGCTCACATTGCGAAGACTGTTCTTAGTCCAAGAAGGACATTTTTTGAGCTGCGCAGCTGTGCAGAGGCTCCTACGGGTTAGGGTTAAGGTTAGGGTTAGAGGGTTAGGGTTATGATTAGGGGTTAGAGTTAGGGGTTATGCTTAGGGCTTAGGGTTAGGGTTAGGGTTATGAGGGGTTAGGGTTAGTGGTTATGGTTAGGGTTAGGGTTAGGGATTAGAGTTAGGGGTTAAGGTTAGAGTTATAGGTTAGGGTTAGGGTTAGGGTCGTAAAGAGATTTGCTTACATCTCAGAGATGCAGAGAGCAAATGAAACTGCAAGTTTTCCATAGGAAATGCTAAAGAGAAAGGCAGCAGAGAGTTCTCATTCCAATTTGACACTAAGGAAAATTTAATATTTTTTTAAAAAAAGATGTATAGGCCGGGCGCGGTGGCTCACGCCTGTAATCCTAGCACTCTGGGAGGCCGAGGCAGGCGGATTGTTTGAGCTCAGGAATTCGAGACCAGCCTGAGCAAGAGTGAGACCCTGTTTCTATTAAAAATTAAAAAAATTAGCTGGCTGGGCACGGTGGCTCATGCCTGTAATCCTAGCACTATGGGAGGCCGAGGGCCAGCGGATTGTTTGAGCTCAGGAGTTCGAAACCAGCCTGAGCAAGAGCGAGACCCTGTCTCTATTAAAAAATAGAAAGAAATTAATCGGACAACTAAAAATATATAGAAAAACTAGCCGGGCATGGTGGCACATGCCTGTAGTCCCAGCTACTCGGGAGGCTGAGGCAGGAGGATCGCTTGAGCCCAGGAGTTTGAGGTTGCTGTGAGCTAGGCTGACGCCACGGCACTCTAGCCCGGGCAAAACAACAAGACTCTGTCTCAAAAAAAAAAAAAAATTAGCTGAGCGTGGTGGCACACACCTGTTGTCCCAGCTACTTGGGAGGCTGAGGCAGGAGGATCGCTTGAGCCCAGGCGTTTGAGGCTGCTGTGAGTTAGGCTGACACCACGGCACTCTAGCCCTGGCAACAGAGCAAGACTCTGCCTCAAAAATAAATAAATAATAAAAATTAAAAAAAAAATAGAAGAAGAAATACTGTCTGTAGAACTAAATGCTGAAAAGTGTGATGTAGAATATATAAGGAAGATGGGAAAATGGGAAAAGGGCCATAATAGGACTAAATCTTCATCAACAATAATTAGAAATCAACAGATAGGTCTCAAACTTGTAAATCAATAAATAACAGTGCAAGTACATTACTTAAAACTATGAAAACAGAAGAGAAAGCTAAAAATTTGAAGTTGCTTCTGATAAAGGAGACTAAAGGGGTTGAATGGGCAGCAAGATTCTTTGCCTTATAAGTTTTTTAGCACTACATGAATTTTTAAAAACAATTTGTAAGTGTATTACTTTAATAACGTAAAATTTTAAATTTAATGATGAAGAATTTTTTTAAATCTTAACATTTGCCTGTGTAGGTTATTCATTTCATGAAACAATAAGATGTAACAGATAGAAGGACTTATTTATTTCTTTGACATTAATCAATTTTCCCACAATTAATAAGATCTTATTTCTCATTTGTAAACAGGAATAAAAAGCTCGTTGCAAATTTCACAAGGAAAACAACTGAGAGAAAAATATTAAATGCTATTTCAAGATTTTGTAACTTCCAAATTACACCAAACATTATTTCTTTAAATTCTACTTATAAAAAACCAAAACTCCTCCACTAAAAAATTATTTAATATAGGTATCAGCATAGGTGCCCAATTAATCAAAAATGTGAAAAAAATATTTTTGCATTTAAAGCTTTATATAACTAAGAAACTGGTACTAAATCTGTTCATTTAAAACAGTCCATATCACTGGGGAAAGAGTTTATCAAATTCTAAGGCAATTTTCAATGAGAATAACACTAAGGTTCAAATTTCAGGGCAACAGGAATGATGTCAGACTTAAACCACATTCACTATGAACTAGACAACTAATGTGTCACTGTAGATTAAAAAATGATGACTGAGGACGGGGACAAGTGGGGAGGAAGGCTGGTCCTAGCACAGCTGCAATGCCTGTCCTGCCTCCCCCAACACACAGCCTAGGCATTTGCCAAGCAACAAAAAGCCAAGGGTCAGCCAAAATTTTTAATTAAATTTTCTGCTCCAAGGAGCATAACCATACACACTTCCAGGCTTATTTTGCCCAAGCTTAGAGACACTAGAGAAAAGAAAGAGCCACATTTTCCCAGACTCATTCTCTAACATCCCCGACAAGGGCTGAGACCATCCCAGGTTGGGTCACATGTTCTTCCCTAGGGACATCTCTGAGGAGGAGAAGGGAGACTCTAGTCAGCCAGGCCTGGGCACCATGCTTCCCCTTCTTCACACCCATCCCGCCTTGGGAGGCCAGAGAAGTGTGGTTCTAAAGAACCATCTGATCTAGGGGATTGCAGACAATTCCTCAAAGGAAAGACTAATTGTCAGGCAAAAACAAAAGATGCTCACAACACAAAATTACAGAATGTCAGAGCTGAGAGGAACCTCGGAACTCATCCATTCTATCCCGTCTTACAGAGAAGAAAACCATACAAGGCAGAAGACATTAAAGACCATGGGAAAGGCAGAGTGCTGCAGGGGTTCAAAGGATGGACAAGCACACATCTGGTTGAGGATATCAGGGAGGGCTCGATGAAGGTGGGTGGATTTGACCTGGGACTTGACACACAGAGAGTGTAATGTGCTTGTCTTTTGCTGACTTCAGAATTACTACTTTCTGCTCATAGTCTGCTTATCTCAAGCCAACTTCCTTGGCTTTTTGAGTTTTTATTCAATTGGCCTTGATTTTTCTTTCAAGTTCCCTTCATTTGGATTTGGTACCGTGGTTCTCTGCCTGACCTGGTTGCCTGTTTGGACTTGGTCCAGTTTTCTGTCTAGCCTCATGTCTGGGCTGGGAAAGACCTAAGTCTCAGCTGTGGGATTTGTTGACTCCCCTGGAAGTCTTCTGTGTATACAGAGAGGATCAAGGGTCACAAACAAATGCCTTTGGGTAGGTAACAAATGTGTGAAGGCTAGCTATTAATACACAGCGGTGTCCGTGGGATCTAAATTCTTGTAGAAAAACAAAAGCAAATAAATAAAACCTATGGGCTGCCCAAACAAAACAATCTGTGAACTAGTTGCTCCTCTAGCTGTCAAACGTTTGTGACCCTGGGTTAGACAAAACTTCTGAGCTGTCCTGACAGGTTTGGGAAAACCCAACAAGTCCTTATCGCCTCAACTACCTGGGGCCCAGGAGCTCCATGGGAAAGAATTTGTACCCTGCCCACAGCTGGGGTTCAGACATTTACAGACTTGTTTTATGAACTGACGGGCACTCAGTGGAAGCCAGACTGCTGACAGTGCTGCTGAGAGAAAATCATCAGAAGGGAGGAACGGGTCTGCCGTAGGTTACGATGTGACCCCTTCCCCACGCCAACCTAGTGGCAGTTCCTCTATGCCTCCGGGTTCCGCTGAGCAGTAAAAGCCAAAGAGCCGTGTCATTAAACTCCTACGTCTCACGGCTGGCGGGGACGGGGGTGCATCACGGCCCCCACAGGCTGGCTCCCTCTTCCCCTCGGACTTTAGCACCAATTTCCCATCAGTCCAGGCCGTCAGAGAGCCGCCTGCACGCTTCCCACCCTTTCCGCGCCTCGGTCCCACCTCCTCCGTGAAGCGGCCCCCAGCCGCCCGCGCCGCTGCACCTGCTCCGGTGTGGTCACGCGGCCCGGCTGTGGAGACGCGAATGTAAACAGAGCATAGTGGCAGGCTGCGGGCCCTCCTCCCCTCCAGCGCCGCGCCGCGAACGCGTCCGTTCGCCCAACCCCAAATGAATGAACGAATGCATGACTTGGGGCGCGAAGGAAGGAAACAAAAGAGCGCCCCCCAGCAGCCGACCTTTTCTACGCCCGCCTCACGACTGCACGGCCTCACACAATCCCACTCGCCCCAAAAGGAAAACCTGAGGTTGGAGCGCCCAAAGCGAGGGCGGAGGACGCCGAAGAAGACCCGGCCTCCCATTGGCCAAGGAGACGCAAGTGTGGGCTCTTCTTTCAGAAGTGGGCCGTGTATTGGTCGAGCCTTCGGACTGAGGTCTGGGATTGGCTGTGTCGGTCCTCCGGAGGAACAAGGGGCGGGCTCGAAGGGCGTGGCCGGCGCTCGATGCCGTCCCGAGCGTTCCGGTCCCCGGCGGGAGCGCAGTGCTCGCCGCTTGGGATCCCTACACCGGGGCCGCCGCATGGGGCTGCTGGGTCCGCTCGGGACGTGCGAGCCGATCGCGGTGCGGTAGGTAGGCAGTGGCTGGTGCGCGGGCGCGGGTGTCCGGGGTGCTCGCGGTGCCGGGGGCGGCGGCCCCAGCCAGACCTGCGCGCGACCCGGCCCCCGCCGCCTACGGATCTGTCCACTGAGTAGTATCCTTGCGGGCCGCCGCGCCTCATGTCCCCGCGGGGGAGGGCACAAAGGCTTCCCGGGGGGTGTGAGCGCCTCGTGCCTTCGCCTCCATTTTGCGGGCGGAACGGCATGTGCGGTCTCGGCTGAGGAGAGGCCGGGCTTGGGAAGGCCCGGGCGCGGCGAGGGAGTGCGCGTGTCCATGCATCTCGTCCCCCCGTTAGGTGCGCCGCTGGTCGGCCTGGGCCGCGGGGAAAATCATTCTCCCTTAGGCCTCTCCCAGCGTTACCCGGCTCCCCCGTTGGGGCCAACGCAGCTCATATCGTTCCTACGGGAAGGAGTGAGATGAATGACGCCGCCTGGGCGGTGTCGACGCAGCAGCCCCCAGATGCAGAGGAGAAGCAGATGTTTCACTTTTTTGCCCTGAAGGGCTTCCTTTTATAACTGTCATTAGTAAAACAGCTCTCAGCATCCCGGGGGCGAATTCCAAAACCTGTTCCAGGCCCTTTATAATTATTAGGTTGGGTTCAGCGTATTGTTTGCAATAAAAATGAGCTGAAACCTGCCAGTGCCCGGGCAGATTGGACCTCATGGGGCGAGGAGGCGGGACACGAAGAGAAGTAGCGTTTGTAAATACCCTAGCAGTTCTCAGATCTAGGCTGTAAAGGATGTTGTTAACGTGCCTGACAGAGGGTGTTGGGTCAGTTTGCTTTGGGCTTGGTTAAAAGAAGTAGAAGTCACCACTTTTCACTTTGTTACCTCCTTGCCCTTCCCAAAACCTGGGTCAGCTCTGGGCCATTCAGTACAGAAAGGAGCAAGGAACTCAGTTTCACCTCCTCTGGAAAGCTTTTTTTTTTTTTTTTTGAGACAGAGTCTCACTTTGTTGCCCTGGCTAGAGTGAGTGCCGTGGCGTCAGCCTAGCTCACAGCAACCTCAGACTCCTGGGCTCAGGCGATCCTACTGCCTCAGCCTCCCAGGTAGCTGGGACTACAGGCATGCGCCACCATGCCCGGCTAATTTTTTCTATATATTTTTAGCTGTCCAATTAATTTCTTTCTATTTTTGGTAGACACAGAGTCTCGCTCTTGCTCAGGCTGGTCTGGAACTCCTGGGCTCAAACAATCCGCGGCCTCGGCCTCCCAGAGTGCTAGGATTACAGGCGGGAGCCACCACGCCTGACTGGAAAGCTTTTTAAAGCTCTTCCTCACCCTGCAGCTGATAGTCACTCCCGCCTATGGCTACCTCTTTTTATACATCACACTGTATTGTGATTTCCCCACAATACAGCCCCTGGCACAGTGCTTGGAACATAGAAAGCACTTGATGGAAGGAAGCCAAAAGAAAACAAAAAAAATTAGCATAGTAGCCCGAAATTGACAAAACAGAAGTTTATTCCTTTAACTTCTTGGGCCAGTTATTCTTACTGGTTAGGGAGGCAGCTGAGCTCAGCCTAAGTCAGATTTTAGCTGTACCATGTTATTCTAATTAAGTTATTTAACTTCTCTGTGCCTCAGTTTCCTCATCCTTAAAAGGGAAATAGTAATAGTACCTGCACCATGTGTTATGAGGATTAAATAAAATGTTGATATACAGTGGCTAACTTAGTTCCTGGCACAAAGAAAATGTTCAGTAGCTGTTAGTAGTTGTTAAAGATAAAAATAAACTGATTCTTGAACAGACTCAGCAATACTAAATATCATTATAGTACTTGACCCTTCAGAGTCTGTCTGCCTTTTGGGCCTTATTTGATCCTTGATTTAAAAAAATTCCTGAAGCCTTTACTGATTCTCCTCCCACAGCAGAAGTATTCCACAGAAGATTGTCTCTTTATGCATCTAGGGTCTTACCACTCGCTAAAGATTGGTTAGGTGGCAAATAACAATTTGGCCAAGAATTACTGTAGTGTTTGATACACTCTGAATGGGGGGGGGTCTGTTACTTGAAATGGTCTTGTAAGAGCACAGCAGTATAATAGATGAGGCCTGATGTGGCTGACAAAAAATCTTTAGGATGATTGGTTCAGCCACGGAGAGGCTGAGCTTGTGGATGTGGATGCTCCTTATATCTTAAATCTGTTTTCATAAAGAAACTGTCTCCCGTCTTTAAAGTGGCTCACAAACATTGTGAAAAGTGGAAAAAGTCTTCCTGTTGGCTTTAAACCTGTTTGCCAGATCTAGAGGTGTCAGATACAACCCATGGGGGATATTGCCTCACTTCCAGGTTTTCCTGTACCAATTTCTGGTCACAGGAAACAGGCTAAGTTATATATTTCCTTCCAGCTGTAAGCACCCCTTGGCATGTCAATTTCTCTTAAATTATTAGGAGTCTGGAAAACAAACACTTTCTCCTCCTCACTTGTAACTGACATAAGAGAAATTCAGGTCTGGGATTCTGTTTTTAGTATACTCACAGTGAATCCTGAATCTTTTGTAGGAAATACTATTCCTTCTGGGGACTCCCTTCCAGCTGTGACATTCTGTAATTAGCCATTAAAAACCTGCCTCAAGGTGTGAGCCTTTTCTAGTGTCCTGTTGCAAAGTCCTTGAGGACAAGAACCATAAATTTCCTTCTTGTGTGGGACTGGTGTGTCATAGATGCCTAAGGAATTATAAAGCTAGTATATTAACAGTTCCTTTTTAGGATGCTTAAACAGTCTTGCTTACCAGTGTAGTGGTTCTGAAACATTGTGCTTACCAACTCATCTGGAGATACTGCTTAAACACAGGTTCTGATTCCAAGACTCTGGGACAGGGCCTGAGAATCTGCATTTCCAAGAAGGTAATGTGGCTGCTGATCCTGGATCACACTTCGAGTAGTAAAGTACTAACTTAAGTATCTGTGTTTGCTTTTAGAAGTACTAGGTAAATGGGTTTTATTTTCTTATGATATTGGAATAACATCTTGGATTTAGAAGTTTTTTTCTCCCCTTTTTTCTTTTTTTAAAATTAAAAAAAAAAATATATGGAACCCTTCACAAACTTGCACGTCATCCTTGCACAGAGGCCATGCAAATCTTCTCTGTATCGTTCCAATTTTAGTATATGTGCTGCTGAAGCCAGCACTAGGAGGTTTTTTTCTATTATTTTATTCTGCTCTTAACAATTCCTCTGTCCTATTCCCAAAAAAATGATTACAGGCATCTTTCCAAGATACTTCTGGTGTTACAAGGTTTTTATTTATTTTATTTTATATTTTTGAGACAGTGTCTCACTCCATTGCCCTGAGTAGAGTGCTGTGGCGTCATCATTGTTCACTGCAACCTCAAACTCCTGGGCTCAAGCAATCCTCCTGCCTCAGCCCTTTGAGTAGTGGGACTACAAGCATATACCACAATGCCCAAATAATTTTATATTTTTGGTAGAGACAGGGTCTCACTCCTGCTCAGGCTGGTCTCGAACTCCTGAGCTCAAGCAATCCTCCTACCTTGGCCTCCCAGAGTTCTAGGATTACAGGCGTGAGCCACTGCACCTGGCCACAAGGTTTTTAATAAAAGCAATTGAGGCAGATAGGGTGAAAGAAAATGAAGAGAAGTCAAGGGAGAGATTAGCACAAAAGGTGAGTGCCTCTCTGTCCTATACATTTTATCTAGGTGGGGCTGCATGTTTGGCTCTGAGCTTCCTAGCAGCCAAAGCAAAGAGGAAAATTTTTATCCGTTTTGCCAATACCTTTAAAAACAGACTGGCTGCTCAGTGAAAAGAGCTGTTTCTGTTATTGAGGTTATAGAATTCTTCTCCTGTGGGTTCTCCAAAGAGGACAGTATGGTACAGTAAGTGTCATTCTTAATAGTTTATCTGTGGAGAGAATCAATAAGATTCTTACCAGTCTTCATACATGTAGCCTGATAGCTTCACAGAAAACTAAAAACTGTCAGTACAGTAAAAGCAGTGGCCTGTGGAATTGCAAGCACGTGGTCCAGGTACAGCTTCCTCTGACAGCAGGAGTAATTTTTGTTACAGAAAGCTATTTTTCTGTTTTGCTCTTTGGTGGGAAAAAGAGTACAGTTGATTGACATGTTCAGTCCTCAGCATCCTTGTACTTTGAGCTTTGTTGGATAGAGACACTCTGCTGACGTCTGAGGGGGCCGCAGAGCTTGGGGTTAAGGGCAGGGGTGGCTGGAAGCTCAACCAGGCACCTGTGGATATGGCAGTTGCCGCTCTTTAAAGACCATCTGAAGACATTTTGCATTAGCTGGGCATGGTGGCACACGCCTGTAGTCCCACCTAGTTGGGAGGCTGAGGCAGGAGGTTTTCTTAAGGCCAGGAGTTTGATCATAGCTGCCACTGCACTCCAGCCTGGGTGACAGAGCGAAACCCTGTCTCTAAAATAAATCAATCAATCCTACTTACCTACCTGCCTACCTCTTACAATGATTAGGAAGATTGGCCTTGTCGAGAGGCTGTCTGGTGGTCCTAGTCAGTCAGCTCACAGGTGAGTGAGTGAGAAAGTGAGGGGACAGACAGCCAAGCAGGCTGGCTCTTAACCCTCCCCACCACACTGACCTAGAGGGACCCACTGGCTCCCCCTAGGGCCTGGGGCACTCCTGTTGACTCTAAGCAAAACTTACAGAAGCAGCCCTGGGGTGGGAAAAGAAAAGGGACTACTGGAGCCAGAGGATCCGGGGGCTGGCCTCAGCCCGTTGCCAAGCCAAGGCATACAGTCTACCCCTCCGTAGCTTTGAGTCTGTTCTTCATTTTCACATCACTCTGATTTCACCTGCAGAGAAGAGGGACAAAGTGCCCAGCATGACCCACCCCACAGGGAAAGATGGCCTGGCCTGGAGGCTGCAAGGGGCCTTCTGCAGCCAGGGAAGGAGCAGGTGGAAGGGCAGTTGCCCTTTGCCACTGGGCCTCCCAGTCTCAAACTTCCAGCCACAGTTTTCCTGGCTCCCACCCACTCTGAGGCGGGCCTCTTGTGGCTGCCCCCTGTGTCAGCCTCCCCCACAGGCATCTTTACCGCCTTTCATGCTGCCTCCCAGGCTTTTATTGGCCTCTGCCTTTAAGCTCCTTTCTCCAGTGAGTCTAGTTCCCCCAGGGGCCTTCCAGCAACCTGACCATGCTGGGTCCTAACATCCCCTGATTATTTCACGTTCCTGGAGAAAGGGCAACACGGAAAGCCTCTTTCTCTGATTCTCTGGCCAGGTTGTGCCACTGTGTTCATGGAATTTACCACTTATTCTTGTGGCCTCCTGTGAAAACAAGTTTTAAGCTTTTGGCTCCTGAACTGGTAGGGTTTGCCCTGTCAAGCAGTTCCTGGACTCCATGGCTGGCACTGGTGGCTGTCTTTGTGCTCAGGTACAGAGACAGCCGCTTGCAGAACAGCTTCCAGGGCAAAGTTGGTATAAATGAGATTGTTTCAAAGGGATCTCTTGACTTAAAGAATCCTGGGAAAGCTTTTTTTGTTGTTCAGAGGAGGATTGTTCCCTGGTCTACTTGAGTAGTTTAATCAAGAGCGGAACATCACCCCTCCCCACCAATTCCCAGTACCCCTTTCTCCATCCTGGACTGGAGTGAGTGGGAGGAAGCCCAGCAGCTATGACTGGAGTGCCTGAGGGAGGGTGATGCAGCAGATACCAAGAAGGGTCACATGTCTGGGCTCACAGAGTTAGTATTACCACATGCGTGATTCGTGGGCATATTTTTACTGTAGGGCAAGAGTAAGCCAAGCCCACGTCGCTCCAAATTATATCTGGTGGATCACGCAGCCTCTGCAGGTTCTGAAAGCTAACCGAGAATTTTTAATAGCCATGTTCAGGTGGTCCCTAGAATATCCTTAAGCTTACATGGCTTGTCTCTTGGTTTAGACAAAGGACAGGGCAGTTTTTGTGTGGACAGACCTTTCTCGGGGGGGAGGGTTGAATTCATTGTTTATTATCTGTCTTCTGATGCCTCCTGTCATGCAGTCCAACCTCCTGGTATTTCCCTCGTTAGGGAGGAGCCTGGCTGAGGCCTCGGCCCCATCCTGAAGCTGCTGTCCTCCAGGAACACCGTAAAATGTGTGCAGGGAGGCCCCACGGTAGTGAGTTGTTTCGGGCTAATGACTTGGGAGACAGTGTTCGTCCAACACAGGTTCACCAGTCTGAGTGTCTCATCAGGCTGAGAAGGACGAGCTGTCTCTCATTAGAAGGACCCAAGCAGAAGCCCCCACCCCACCCTACCCCCAGAGGGTTAGAGGGAATGCTGTGTAAAATCTAGAATGTATGGAAATGAAGACCAGACCTTCATGTGGTGATACAGATTCCCACCTGGCAAATGCAGACAGGGTTAAACCCTAGGAATCCAAAACTTGTGCATTTACCATAGCCTGGGCCAGTGTTTTCTTCAACATGATGTTTTTAAAAGAACGGTTTGTCTGCAGTCATTAATTCAAGGAGTCTTCCCTGATTATCTTTATCCTAGTTGATTTCTCCCTTTCTTTGTATTCAGTAACATTTTATATACATTTATAGTGCATTATTATAGACTGGTTTCTATTCTTATTTTTCATGTGTCCATCCTATTTCTCATATGAAGTTATGTAGTGCAGGGGAAAAACATGATTTGTCAGGCAGATTAAAAAGTTTTTGAAGGGACTGCTTATCCACACTGAGAAAATAGCCACCTATCCTCTGTCTTTTCAGAAGTACTGTTTCCAAGAAAATCATTGGATTTCAGACCTTCTTACCCGGTTGCTAAAGGGCCTCTGGCCACACTGTTACCCTAGTTTAGGTTTGTGTGTATCCTTGCAAGTTACTTAGGGCTATCTCCTGAATAGCTTATAGTAATAATAGCTCACTACTCCCCAACCCTCCAGGATAAGTAGATACCTTCTTTTTTACAAATACATCATCAAAACAGAGATAACATAGGTGCAGTGGCATGTGCCTGTTGTCCTAGCTAATTGGGAAGCTGAGGTGGGAGGATCACTTGAGCCCAGGAATTCCAGACCAGCCTGGGCAATATAGTGAGACCCATCTCTTAAAAAAGCAACAACAAAAATAATTTGTTTGCAGTCCACTCTAGACCCAGCATCATCTTATTCCGACACCTGTCTCAAGACCATACCCTATAGTAAGGGAGGTGGGAGAGCTCTGGCTACTGAGAAAGTTTTTAGGAATGGAGCAAAAAGTAGCAGTTGGGAGTTGTGGGCTAGATTCAGCCTTCACCCTACTTTTTCCAGCTCACGGGCTCAGCTTATTCCCATAGTTGTGAAAACACAACTGTCCTGTAAATGTCTTACGTGCTCTTTCTTAAAGAGCCACAGGGTGAGGATGCGGCTCCATGAAGATATCTGTCTCAGCAGGACTTAGTCACTCTTCTCTTTGTCCTACCGGTCTTCTCCCTCTTCTGCTTTGTGTGCTTATCTGTTTTATAACTGGTTCTCTAGTTGGTTCATAAAGAGCATGAGTTCTGGAGTTGGATAGTCCTGGAATTGACTCTCAGAGCCATGGTTACCCCATTTGTGAAGTGAGCATTAGAGACCTTCGCTCCCGTGGGAACCTGGCACTCACATGTGCTGGTGGGAACTGAGACCGATACCACCCAGTAAGGGCCTGTTGGCAGTAATGTGTCAGAAGCATGCCTATGGGGACCCTTAGCCTCAGCAGTTCTCCTAATACAGTTTATGCTGTGAATATGCCAACACCTATGTGTTGTGCATGGTTATTCATCATAGCATTGTTTGTAGTAGCAAAAGATCGGAGATAACCCAAATATCCATTAATAAGATTGGTGAAATAAACTAGAATGCATCCTTACACTGACACACAGCACTGGGCAGTGATGAAAAAGGAAGTTCTCTGTGTATAATAAGTCCTCACTTGTCTTGTAGATAGGTTCTTGGAAACTGCATCTCTGTGCTATGCAAAAGGACATGTAACAAAATCAGTTTTACGATAGGCTAATTGACATAAGTGAGAGTTACGTTCTACAGCACATTTCTGGTCACAAAAACATCACCAAACTTCTAAATGAAAACCCAAAACACTTCTAATATTAAACATTGAGATAAATGTAAACTAACATTACAATTAAGAAAGATGAATAAAAACAAGTAAAATAATTATTTACCCACTTGTTCTAGTTCAGGATCCCAGGTAGCCAGAGCCTATCCCAGCAGTTCAGGGTGTGGGGACAGGAGCCGACCCTGGCCAGGACACTATCCCGTTGAGGGCACACACACTCACACCCACCCACACTAATGCAGATTGGGACAAGCCAGTTCACCTACTGTGCACAGCTTTAGGATGTAGGAGGAAACTGGAGTACCTGGAGAAAACCCATGCAAACACGGGGAGACCAGGCAGATTCCACACGGTGGCCCTGGCCAGGAGTCCGTTTTTTCATCAGTGTTGTAACGAAATGACATTGGGCAAAATGATGTTATTCGAGGACCTGCAGTATTGCTAAGGAATGATTTCCAAGATATTCTGTGTTCAAAATTTTAAAAATTAGCCAGGTGTGGTGAGGTGCACCTGTAGTCACAGCTACTCAGGAGGCTAAGGTGGGAGGATCAATTGAGCCCAGGAGTTCAAGGCTGCAGTGATCTGTGATCACACCGCTATACTCCAGCCTGGGAGAAAGAGTGAGACCCTGTCTCAAAAAAAAAAAAAAAAAAAAACACAAAAAACAAGGTCCTGAACAGTGTATCCCTATGCAGTTTGCTACCTTTATGTAAAAAGGAGGTTGAAGGATGAAAACAGATATTTGTGTTTGCATATGTATTGAGAGACAAAAGTCATGTGCAGAAACTAATAAGACTGTTTACCTGTTTTTGTGGAAGTATCTAGTAGTAAATATTTTGTTTGATTTATATAAGAAATTGGCTGCTTTTTATCCTTCTGTTTGGGTCTTTTGTTACTTCCTTGTAAGGTGTCCTGTTCCACTGATTCTATCAACACCTGCCATGACACTAATGACAGTAACCAGTACTTAGCATGCACCTCACCAGACACTGTTGTAAATACTCTGCGGAGGACATTGGCTCGTTTTAGTGGAGGAGTTGGGGACAAGGGTCCAGGGAGACTTCCACCTGTAGTGCATTTTATATTTGAGCCATATATTACCTGTCAAAAAAAAATTGTTCTGATTAGTTCCTCCCCTATCTGGTGGTTGTAAAAATTAAACAAGAGTACCCGTGAAGTGCCTGCTCTTCTCTAGGCTCACCTCTGAGTAGGGCTGGAGCCCCGTGTGTGCAGGCAGGCAGCGTAGAGTAGGACCTCTTGTGTTCCAGTACGGGCCGGTCTCAGGGCACTGCAGTGCCTGCCCGGGTTGTGTTTCTGGTCAGCCGAGCAGGATGGCCCACAGCCATAGTCACCTCCCTCTTTGCAGGCTCCCCTGCTGCCACCAGCACCACCTCTTACCATCACTTTGCTTCCTGTCCCTGAGGAAATGAGGCTATTTCTGTCCAGGTTTGAGCTTTGAGGTTGGTACAGTGCACTCCTCACCTCCCCTTCCAAATCCTCCTGGTGTTGGTCTTCCTTCTGCCGGCGCTTCGGCCCCCAGCCCCATCCTGCCAGTGCTCCCGGCAGCAGCTCTTGCTGGCATCCTTAGGCCAAGATCATCTCCCTCCGTTGTCCCTGAAGCTCTGTATTGAAAGGTTCTATCTGCAGATCAGCTCCCAAATCTCTCCCTCCCTGAGAGCTTGCCCCTGTGCTCCCTTACCTGCTGCCCTCCCTCTCTCACATGCACACACGCTGTGTCACACCTACCACCCTTACCCACCTGGCCTTCTACGCTTCCCTCAGTCGCCAGGCCCGGCATAGCCCAGGCTAGCCTGAGGAGAGTTGCGGAGCTCTCTCTCTGGTCACTGGCCATCCTTGGAATGAGAAGCCCCCACCTGTTCCACAGCCTGGGTGTGGTTTCTCTGCTTTGAGAGGGTCCTGCCTCCTCCGCCAGGCAGAGCCACACATTATGGGGAGCGTCCTTCCAGGCCTGGGCATGCCCCGACCTGCTGTTCTCTAGGGTAGGACAGTGAGAGCCAGGCCTGAGCCATCTGCTGCCAGGGCTGTTGGGACAACAGAACCTCTGTGAGGCTGCGCATGGGAGGGCCCAGCAAGGCCTCTTACCCAGTGGGGTTGGGCCAAAGGGACGGGGCAAAAAGGTGACTCAGGGCCCAAGGCTTGACTCTGATTTGGACCTGTGTTGACCCTCCTGGGTGCCTGCTGGTGGGGATGGTCCAAACCACTATAAAAACAGAGGACAAAATGATGTGCTTCTGCTTCCCCTCTGGAAGGGTCTAGGGTGAAGGAAAAGTCGGACCTCAGTGCTCCTCTGAGGAAGTAGCCACCATTTGTTTCCTTTTTTATTTGGCAAAAATAAATAAATAAATGTTTGCCTTGATCATTAAACAGTAAGGTTTCCTGGACACAGATGTCTCTCTTCCCTTTTCCTGTTTTATAGGAAGCCGAAAGCTTTAGGGGAACCCTGACCTAGGGAGTCTCAATGGCCCTGGGCGAAGAAAAGGCAGAGGTGGAAGCATGTGCAGGCGCGAAGGCCCAGTCCTGCAGGAGATGGAGCTGCGGGGAGCGAGAGGGGGCTACTCCAGGGCCCGTGAGCAGGGAGCAGCCCCCACGCCTGGAAGCTGAGGGAGGGCCCATCTCCCCTGTGTGGGGGGCAGAAGGGCCACCCGCTCCTGCCTGCTGGGCTGGGGCTAACCCTGACGGCCCTTTGGGAGCCTACCAGCCACAGGCCAGCAATGCCAACAAAGAGCTGGTGGCTGATGGGCTTAAGCCTGCCCCTCATTGCCTGCGTCATCCTGCCAACACAGGGACTGGAGACCTTTTGCGCTCTGTGGGAAGTCAGGTAGGTTCTAAGGCAAAGGTACTGTGTGTTGACCCAATGCCGTCCTTTGGGAGTTTATTCCAGCATGTCCTCACCATCTTGCATCCTTTCCCGCTACTGTGCAGGGTGGGGAATTGGAGGAGCCTGGGTGTGACGATTTCTGTGTTACAGGTTCACTTGGAGAGCTGGGCCTCAGGGCCAGCAGGGGGCTCTGTCCACAGCATCTCCTATACTCAGAGGTGTGACTGATGACCTTTTGAGAACCGGGCTCATATGGCCAAGAGTCTGCTATCCAAAGGGATAGGCCAGGGAAGCTGTGACAAAGGGAGCCCCGTCCTGTTTCTGACTTGGTGATCTGAGGCTTCAGGGGGACCCTGAGGAGACTTGGGAAAGGAGGGTCCAGGGCTCCTGAGGGCTCTGAGATTGAATCCTCTTTGAACCCAGGGGACCTATCAGAGTCTTGGAGCCCCTGTGGTAGTTAGCACTGTCCCTGATTAGGGAGAACTTTTTGGGCCTCTTTACTGCCGGGCAGCCTCTCTTAGTGGGAGTCACACAGGGACTCCTATTAGGTTCTATGGCTGCAGGCAAATCACCGAATCTTTCAGGCCCTCAGTATAATGGGGAGGGTGATCTGAATGATCTTTCCCTCCCAGCCCTGACATCCTTCTATGTTCTGCTTGCCAAGGCCTCTCCTGGGAATGCCTTTGATCTCCTTGATGTCATTGTGGCCTTGGCTGCTACACTACTCCGCTTATGGAGCGCTATCCTATGAGGAGGCTCTGAGTGAGACTGGGAGAGAACAGAGGCTGGGCCCCACTTGCCTAGGAACAAGGGGCGGTGGGAGGCCCTGGCACGTGTGAGCCAGAGAGTCGGTGAGGCAGGAAGCAAATAAGCAGACCCAGGTGATGGGCCATTCTGTATGAGTCTGGTGCTTATGGTCATGATGCCTCTTTGTTGAGTTCTTCACCATGTGCTTTTCATACGTGAGCTCATTCAGTCCTTACTTCCTGAGGAGGGGTGCTGTTACCATCCCCATTTTACAGGGGAGGGAAGTGAAGCTGAAGTCATAAATCTGGAAGGTGGCAGAGGTGGAGGTTGATATCAGGTCTGTCTGGTTCCAAAACCTGTGCCCTTAACCGCAGTGCTGTCCTGCCTCCCTCAGGGGTGAGTTCTCCATCGAGCAGATAAAAAGTCCACAGTGAAGAAGCTGAGATGAGCGACTCATTCTGCCAGTGTTCAGTTACACTGACGTGGGAGCCGAGCAGGGTGGGGCCTGCTGGGTTTGGACGTCCCCTGTTAGCAACAGAACAATTGAGGGTTTCATCTGCCAAGATGCGCTTCTCAAAGCTTCAGCAGTGTGTTCCCGCTTCAGCGTGATGGAGCTGTCCCACAGCTGGGCATCTGTGGAGGGAGAACTTTGAGAAAGCTAGGGTCAGGGTCAGCCTGGGGAGGACAGCTCTGCTCCCAGAGCAGGCCGAGTCTCAGTGCTGCCACTGGCAGCACACACTCAGGGTCTGATTCTCACCTTGGGTGGCAGACTTTTCACTGTGAGATTTTTCCTGAATACCACCTGTGCCCATAAGGAAACTCCTGGGTTGTCATCTAAGAAAGACATTTGGTTTGATTATTTTCAGCTGGGTGCTTTTGCTTCCCTCTTATCATTACAGATGGAGGAGACCAAGCTTTCTGCCTCTGGGGAGCCACCTCAGACTCTTAGGCTTCCCGGAACTACAGCTCTTTGCGCAGCACACGATGCTGACACTGAAGATAATCCTTCCCCGGTTGATTCGCCCCAGGTGCTAGACCTCAGCCAGAAGCCTCACAGCTCAGGGTTCCCTTTCCCATCAGAGCCGAAGTCCATGGTGGGCCCACGTGCCGCTGCTCCTCTGCTTTCCAGCTGCAGCATCTCGGCCTCCTCCACGGGCAGCAGTCTCCACGATCGCCAAGAGAAGTTGGAGCCCCAAAGTTGCTCCCTTGCCAAGGTCTCCTCCTCCCTGGAGCTGGTCGTCCCCCAGGGGTCCCCCTCTGTGGCGGGGCTAGGGCCTCAGCTCCAGTGGTCACCACAGCCTGTGTCCTCTGGGGATGATGCTACTGGGCTAGGCCGGAGGCGCCTCTCCTTCCAGGCTGAGTACTGGGCCTGTGTGCTGCCAGATTCCCTGCCTCCTTCACCTGACCGCCAGTCCCCTCTCTGGAACCCAAATAAAGAGTATGAAGACCTGCTCGACTATACTTACCCACTGAGGCCTGGGCCTCAGCTTCTAAAGCACTTTGATAGCTGTGTGCTGACCAACCCTGTCCTGCAAGACTCGGGTGTAGACCTGGATAGCTTCTCTGTCTCCCCAGCAAGCACCCTCAAATCACCTACTAATGTGTCCTCCAACTGCCCACCAGCAGAGGCCACTGACCTGCCATTTTCTGGGCTGAGAGAGCCAGGCTTTAAACGGTGGCCCTCTGGAGTACCCTCAAAGCAGGGCAGCATGGGCTTGGCATCTTGGAGCCAGCTCGCATCTACCCCCAGAGCTCCAGGCAGTAGAAATGCTACTTGGGAGAGCAGAGAGCCAGCCCTGAGGGGTGCAAAGGACCGGCTACCCATGGGCAAGCACCCCAAGGTGGGCTCTCCCCAGCTGAGGAAACGGGACAGAGGGTGGCCTTCATCTAGGCCAGAGAGGGAGAAGAAGGCCAGCCAGAGTGTCCGGCACCCTGCCTGTACAGAGTCTAGGTGGAAAGCCGAAGAGGAAGTGGAAAGTGACGATGAGTACCTCGCCCTGCCCACTCGGCTGACACAGGTTTCTAGTTTGATTTCGTATCTAGGATCCATTCCCACCTTGGTTACCCTGCCCACTGAGGCTGCCAAAGGGCAGAGCTCCCTGGAAGTGTCAGACAGTGATGGGCCAGCTTCCTTCCCATCGGACTCCGGCCAAAGCCAGCTTCCCCCCGGGGCTGCCCTGCAGAGGTCTGGAGATACTGAGGGCCAGAACCACTGTTTCCTGCGTTCCTTTGTCCGTGCCCAGGACCCTGCAGGGGAAGGCAATCTAGTGAGCAGCCAGGCCCTCGGGGTCTCCTCTGGACTGCTGAAAACACACCTCTCCTTGCCAGCTATGTTGGACCGGTGGCCATTCTCAGACCCAGGTGCTGAAGGGCAGCTTCCCAGGAGAGGAGAACAGGGAAAAGAGTCGCTGGTGCAGTGTGTGAAGGTAAAGACGTCCAACATGAAGAGGCTTTGTGTATGGGTTTCTTGTCTCTTCTTCCCCCAATTTACCACATAACAGAACATGCTAACGCTGATTGAGCACGTTTTATATGCCAGGCACTGTGCTGTACCTTATTTGGTTCTCACAACTCTCACCAGATAAGTACCATTCTCATTTAAGTGGAGAAAAAGGCAGAGAGGTTAAGTAACTTGCTGACTTATAATTAGCAAGGGCTTGAGCAGGGGTCAAACCCAGGTAGAGGGAAACTGTCTGCAGAGCCTGACCTCTTAACCACTATCCCTGGCTGCTTCCCAACAAAGAGGTGTTTTGCACAAAAGGGATCTGAGCACAGATGCCTTTAGGAAACACTGGGCTAAACAAAGGTAAGTGGCTTTCTTGACTGCAGGACTTCTCAGAGCTTCATTTGCCAAAGTGGTGTAACTGCAGAGTTAGGGACATTAGATGTACTGTTTCCCAGACTTCTTGACCACTGACCCTTCTTTTGTGGAGCACCCATTAATATCTGGAGGTGTAGTTAATACTGCGTGGAACAGGGTTGTCAGGGTTGGACATCTGAATTGGAATCGCGGCCCTGCTGTCTTTGGAATTTGGGCTCAGTCTCTTTTTTATTTCAGCATATTATGGGGGTACAGATGTTTAGGTTATGTATGTTGCCCTTACCCTCCTACCCACTGGGCTCAGTCTCTTGAGTTTGCTCTTTCATAAAATCTGGAGCTCTGCCTCTTTGGGAAGTTGTGTGGATTAAACAAAAAATTTCATGTTTAGGGCTTTGTGCAATCCCAGAATGTGCTGAAGGTTCAGGGGTGCTTCTCCTAGTGCCCTGCCTTCCCTGTGAGCGCTCAGATGCCACATCATCACTGCAGCATGGCAGGTGCCTGTGAGCCGATGCCACGGACATGTCCTAGCACTCTAAGAATGCTTTACCCTTCCCGGATGTCAAGTGGATTTTATTTGTCCTGTGAAGCAACAGGACAAATGTTTTCATATACCCTTCTTTTGTGTTAAAGATTGAGATACCGTGAGGTAAAGTTGGTTTTGGCTATGGGTTTGGGTTAGTCATGATTTTAGTCATGTATTTTACATTCACTTTTTCCACAGAAACAGTTCAATAGTAATGGTCCTGACCCAAGAATTGGTTTCTGTAGCAGGCATGCCTCTTCTGGGCTGTTCCATTGCCAACTGCAGGGCTAGTTCTTCTCAGCCTGTCATTTTTGGTGTCACATCAGCTGAAGGGAGAGAGAATCAAGTGGGACTTTTCATTGTCCTGGCAGAGGGAGGTCTAGAGTTGCGGGGTAGGGATAGGCAGGGAGGAGAGAGACCAATGCCTTGGTGAGGGAACGCTCTGGAACGATGCACAGTCCATCTCCCAGAGTTCTGATATTTTTAGCCTTTTGATAATGTAAATAGCAGTTCAGTCAGTAACACCATGTGTTCTTTTATTTGTCTCCACAGACATTTTGCTGTCAGCTGGAAGAGCTGATCCACTGGCTGTATAATGTCGCAGATGTTACTGACCATGGGACTCCACCCAGGTCCAATCTTACAGGTCTCAAGTCTTCTCTGCAGCTTTACCGGGTAATATGTGGTCCTGGCTTTGGCTTGTTCACTTATGAGACTTGTGGCTAAGTTACTTGATTACAAAGGAAAATCTCAAATAATTGATGCCTGGTATATTGTAGTTCAGTTGACTGTTATACCTGAACTCTGAAGAGGCCCTTTTCAAATGCTCTTATTGCTAAAAACTTTGTAAAATGCATGGGTTATTTCCCAGGCCAAATAGAATTTCGAGAAAATAAATTATATTTACCTTGAATCAGAAATACTTCAGGGTGATTTGCAATGTAATTTTGCAAATATCTCAGGGATTGTAAGTACAGACCTGCACTGTTATGGAGCCACCAGTTACGTATGGCTATTTAAATTAGGTGACATTGCAGTTCAGATTTTTCAGTTGAACTAGCCACATTCCTAGTGCTCAGCCACCACTTTTGTCTAGTGGCTACCACACTGACCAGTGCAGATACAGAACACTGTCATCATCACAGAAAGTTCTGTTGGACTGCAGTGCTATTTAAGGATGTGAACTGAAATTATATTAATACTTACTCTAGCATATACAATAGGGCATTTTGGTAGTATTTAAACAACAATCTGACACCAGTTGCTTGTTTGTGTGTGTGTGGGCATGGTTTTGCTCTTTTTTGGCTTCATTTTCATTAAGCATCTGTTATTTTAAAAAATACGTGTTTGTTGATTTTTGTTAACTCGATCCTAGATTAAGTATATTTAGGGTGCCTATAGGTCCTAGTTTGTGCCTGTTATTCTGGCATAATTATTAATAATAATCCTCTTTGATTTTCAGAAGTGTCTAGATTTGGAGCCTAAATTATCCCTAAGTATAATGTTAACCTTTCCTGAACTACTGACTGATTTCTGGCATATCTGGATAGCCAAGTTTTTCTAACCTCTTCATGAAGTAGCAGAGGTGGTATTTATGGTCTGAGCCTGATGGTAGTCTACAAGGAGTTTTCTAGGACAGTTCTTTGAATTTCTGCAACCTTATAACCTGACCAAGCAGAAGAGGGCGTGATTTATTAATACATGTGCATGAGCCAGGGCTGCACAGCTGGGGCCAGGCTGACTCATGGCCTCACTGGGACCACACCCTGGCTGGAGAGACGGCCTTTGTTTTCTAGCTTGGAGCCAACTAAAATTTAGGGGAGGAACCTTCCCTGGCCTGGGTGGGCCAGGCCAGCTTCTCCACCCTGGTGGCAATGTTGTTTCCTGCAGTGTGAAAAGGTTGCCATGAGTTCCTCACCCAGAGTGAGCTGAAGGAAGGAAAAGATGGCTGAGCCCAAGGGTCCTGTGCGCCGACTGCATGTGTGCACATAGCTGTGCAGGGCCTACCCCCAGGAGGTGCAGGGCCAGTGTACCACTGCAGGGAGAGGAACCTGCCCCATTAGACTTACCTCCATGGCCTTTCTAGCTTGTCAGACCAGGTGCAAATAGAGTAACTCCATTCTCTCCATTTATTCCTCATCCCATCCGTCTGTGCCTCAGCTTCCAAGTTAGCCAAAAACAGTCATCTTGCTTTGTGAGTAGAGCTGAGATCTGGTCTAGGAGTTACTCCTACAGGTCAGTGAGGCCTAGGCCTCTTGGGTCAGCCATTTAACTGTGTCACAGAGTGGGACTATACTATCAACCCCTTCCCCACAGAATGGTGCATGGCTCATGCATACATAAGAGCTATCTTGACTTGTGCTTAGATCAAGGCCTACTATAAGCAAATGTGTATGCGTTCACATATTTTAACTGTGACTCATTTTCTCATATATTGGTACTTTGTCCGAGTAACACAGTAGGGTTGAGGCAGCATATAAACCACATAGAGTACCAGAGAAGAAAATAATAAGTATAGTTATCAGGGCAAAGGAAAACTCAGGATAGGGAAATAGTAAACTGAAGAGTAAAATTATCACTTCAAAATGTTAAACACCAAGTTCTGCGCCCTGGACTAAAGGTAGTCATGGATTGACTTCACAGAACATCGGAACCAATCAGCTACAAGGCTTGGGAGCCATGTGGGGAAAACAAATGAGCTGCTTGGGAGACTCGCAGCTTCTCGGTTACCCTAGAGGACTGCACAGCTTGAGGACAGTGGGGAGGAGCCGACGTGGAGGCAGCTGTGGTGGTCAGTTGAATGGCAGATCTCTCCTGGTTCTGCTTTATCAGGCCCATTAGAATGGGATGCAGTTTATTTTGAGACTCCCATACCCTTAGGAATTTAAGAGAGCCCTGTGAGGTGAGGGCACTAGAAGGAAACTGACTCCAAGCTGTTCATGAGCCAGCCTCTGACAGGGAAAAGAAAACTCTTCTGATGTCAGACTAAACAGAATAAAAGCATTGATTCAGTCTACCTTGTGCGCAAAGGGGCTGAAGTTAAAACTATTGCCCTGTTTACTCGGGGAATTCTGCAGACCAGGTGGGGTGAAATCTTTCACATTAGAAGGGGAATCAGGCTACCCTGCATGGTGCTCATTTTGAATAACTTTTACAAAAATCATAGTAAATGAAGTTTATTGTTTTTCTTTTTCTGATATGCTTTAAGCAATTTAAGAAAGATATAGACGAACATCAGTCCCTGACGGAGAGTGTCTTACAGAAGGGAGAGATTCTTCTTCAGTGCCTGTTGGAAAACACCCCAGGTGAGATACTTGAGGTTTTTAATTTAGCCAGAGCTCTCAGTCCCTCTCAGCAGCAGGCCCAGGGACCCACACTGTTCCTGGTAAGGAGCCAACGTTGCAGGAGCCCCTTCCCCCACTGCCTTAGATTCCCCCTGCCTGTCTGCCAGTGCCCTGCAAACCCATGAAGAGGCAGGTATAGTTAGAAAAGTAAGCCCATTAGAAATTAGGCATCAGGCCTGCAAGAATGACTCTCTTTTGTTTCTGTACTTTTCTAGTGGTGTTTTAGGTGGGAATCCTGGCTGTAATCCAGCAGTCCTTAGTTTGTGGCTGGAGTATTCAGTGGGTATCCTTAAGTGGTTCCCTGCCTTACCCAGCTCAGGTTGAACTCCTCTCTTGTTATCTGCCATGTGTTCTGCTTTGGGAAGGCTTTGTTTCAGAAAAGGATTGTATTGATCAAAAGGATTTGAGGACAGTTAGTCTGTTCTCAAGGAATAGATTTAATGAAGTAGTGAATGATGACAGGAGATTGGTGGCAGTGGCATACAAATCAAGCTCATGCCCATTTTATAGGATGGGCTCCCAATATAGGAAAGTGCAAAAATTGACTTCAAGAGTATGCCCAAGGACTTATGTTCCTCATTGTCTTTATGGGGCAGAGGGGTGAGGATATAATACGGAGGATGAGCTAAGGGAGGATGCTAGATTAAACCCTTGAACTGATGGACCCCCAAACGCAGCCCCGAATTTCCTGTTAGACTTTATACAACTAAATGCTAAGAGAGCCCATGTGTATTATGCCTCTTTGTGTTTGGAGTGACGTAGGATTTACACTGGAATCCAGCAGCGTAAGCAAAGCTGGGCAGGCCCTGGGAGCTTAAGGCAGTGAGGAGGTACTTTCCTGGTGGGAGATGGGACAGGGTTTCTCAGCCTCAGTACTATTGCTGTATTGGTCACGTAGTCCTTTCTTATGGGGGGGTTGCCCTATGCAGTGCAGGATGTTTAGCAGCAACCCTAGCCCCAGCAGATTCCAGTAAATCTTCCCCTTCCCCACAGTTGTAACAACCCAAAATGTTTCCAGACATCTTGGGAAGAAAAATCACTAGGGATGAGAGCTGTGAATAGACAGAAGGGTTCCCAGCAGGCAAGTGGTTGTCTGGTGTGTGTTAGGTGGGCCCTTTGCAGGCCCCCACCCTCCTAAGGCCTTTGGGCTCTTCTGGTGTCTCTTGCACAAAGGTTTTAGGCTTTTTATTAGGGCAGAAATTACACGTGCCAGGCACTTTTGCTGCTTGTAATTACATCAGCATTTTACTGAACATTTTCCATGGGCCAGCTGGTGTGTTGACGCAGTGGGCACGTCAGTTTTTCTCATTTAATCACAGGCTTGTGAGATGGATACATAGCATTATTACTCTCATCTTGCCACACAAGAAATGGCAGCCTGGCTGAGCCCCCACACACTGGTTCCCCACTGCTGCCACAGTGTCTAGAGGTGCAGGGGCCTGAGAAAGATGAGAAAAGAGCTCAAGTACCAGGAATCTCCTCTCTCCACCGAGGCCACAAGTAAAAGCAGGCCTTTTAAAAGCTATAGGTTTTTTACCTTCATTTAGAGATCAGTTCAATAATACTTTTTAGTGCTTAATCTGTAATAAGAACATCCTACTTTGCCTTTCTCTCAAAAGGGATCTAGAGGTATTTTATTGAACAAAATGAGACTTTGGGTTTTCTGTGGTTTTTCAGGTTTCTATCCAGCCTCTGTGAGATTTACACAGCACCCTGCCCTCTTCCTGGAATAATCAGGAACTTGGCTGTTTTGTGAAAATCACAGTTCTCCTTAACACTTCACACTCTCACGGGGCTAGGTGCACAGTTTACTTTCTTTCTCCAGGAGCACACTGTCAGAGTCAGTAGAGCCAGCACACAAACACGTCCATTTCATTCCTTCCCAGCTTCTCTTTTACTTGGTCCCAACCAAATATTCCAACAGTCAAAAATAAAAGTTCCCTGAAATGCATTGGCACCTCACAGGAGGACTGGAGCAAAGGTCTGATGAAGGTGGAGGGGGAGAATCCAAGCCCAGCCACCCTCACCGCCAAGCTTTACTGCACACTCTGGCTGTGTTCCTCTGCCACGCCTTGCCAGCTCTCGTGAGTTGTCAGGACAGCACTCTGCCCCGATGACATTGCACCGATGTGGCTTCCCTAGGGGCTGATCTCAACACAGCCGGCCTGTGTTCCTTCTCCTTCCACCCTTCCAAGTCAGCATTGTCTGCAGATAGGCAGCTTCCTGTTTCCCTTCCTCTGCTGGCAGATGCTGCAGCTGTGGGAGGAAACTAGGGAGAGTGTTAACACAGCTGATAAAGGCGCAGGAAGCCAAGGCAGCCTTTGTGTTTAACAAAAGAAGTAAGTTTTTTAAAAGAGAAAAAAATAAGCCTGCTGTGAAGCCCATCCATTCCTCACATGAACACTTCTGACCGTGTAGGAATGGAATCTTGGCCTCACTAACAATCTTGTCTTTGCCTGTTGTCAGATCATTTTCTTTTTAAATCTGTAAATGTAGGATCCACATAAAAGGGTTCACAAGCATTCCCAAATCCATTACCAGACCACCCATATGTGATATGACAGTCTCCCCTCCAGCCAACAGAAGTTGATAGGATCCAGTGGCAGGGGCCAGCATCTCAATCTTGGCATGTTATTTCATGTCATTTAAGCCTTATGCCAGACAGATCTGGATGTGCCCTGTCTTACCTCTGAAGTCAAATTCCTGTTATCATGGAACCATATCTACATGCCCTTCTGTGAATTATATAATTCCAGAGTGACACCAGTGAATTCTTTCCTCAGCTTTAATCAGAAGTCAAAGCATTGGCTGGTCCGATGGTAGTGGGTTATCAGAACTTATTAACATTAGTGTCACTAAAGTTGGTATTCAGCACTCCACTGCTAAATCTGACTGGCTTTAAAAAAAAGTCAAAGTGCAACAGATGGCCCAGGAGAATCACTATTTGAAAAGATATACATTCTGAAACCACCGCCAAGTCCCTTTTTGTGCAAAGTGCTATATTACCCTTGTACACGTTCTTTTGAAAATGCTTACTAGGCAACACTTGCATGGGTTTTTTTGGTCTAATTGCCTTGAACCTCATTGTTAGTTTTGAAGGATGTCCTTGGGAGGATTGCGAAGCAGTCTGGTGAGCTGGAGAGCCATGCAGATCGCCTATATGACTCTATCTTGGCGTCTCTGGACATGCTGGCTGGTTGCACCCTCATCCCTGACAAAAAGCCCATGGCAGCAGAGCAGTGCCCATGTGAAGGAGTTTAATCTGGTAAGTAGAGGAACCCAAGAAGAAAAGCTGCCCTCCAACCCTAGTGCTCATTAGGGTACAGAAGCATATTGGGCCAAGAATTAATCAAACAAATGAGATGCTGGAACAAGACAGCCAATGGTACTGAAAAAGGTGTTGCTGGTCTTCTTGTGGTAACAAAAGCTCACTGTGGTGTTTTCTGTTACTCAGTTTCACCCCTGCTGAGGATGACGGTGCCCCAGGCTTCCGTTTCTATGGCAGTCTCGTCACCACCACCCTAAGACAACAGGAGTAAAACTTACCTATACCTACTTTATTTCGGCATGTGTATGCTTCTCCAGTATGGGGCCATGATGAGGCCAACCCCATTCTGCAGGCTCTTCTTGCCCACCTCATTTGGTGTTCCGTCTCCAAGCATCTTTGACGGTACCAGGTGCCCACAGAAACCCATAATTAGCCATTACTCTTCACCTACCTCAACCCCCCGCACAAGGGTCTCTACAATTTCCCGTACCACTCCCTTCCAAAAGAGCTAGGGGGGTAGGGGGATGGAGGGGATAACATGCCTTGGAGACTTAACAAGTAGTACAACTTCCTTTTGCCTCCTCAGGAAAGTCTAATAGAAAGATGGGAAAGAAGGGCTGGGAGAGCAGGAGGGGGCTGGCGCACCCTCTATAGGGTTGCTACTGCCAGTGCTCTTCAGAATTCCACACCTGGACTGTATGTTCTCTGAAATGTCCTCTCCTACAGCATAATGTTTGTAGTGCTTAACTTACAGAAGATTTTCTAGGTGATTCCTGTATTGGGGCAGAAAGAATAGAAATAACCACATGTACTCACCATTAAATTGGAACTAATCAATCAACACTATGCACATATAGAAATAACATTCATCAGAAATCAAGCAGGGGGGAGGGGGGAGGAGGGGAAAATTCACACCTAGTGGGTGCAGTGCATGCTGTCTGGGGGGGATGGGCACACTTTGACTCAAATGGCACAAAAGAAATTTTTGTAACCAGAACATTCGTACCCACATGATACTCTGAAATTAAAATATAAAGTGTAGAAATTTATATATATATAAAGTATAGAGATGAATAAAGGTAAATTTAACAGAAAGAAAAAGATTTTCTAGGTGAGAACTCACTGTAGGTATGTCCAAAGCAGGGACATACCTACTCATATTTGCATCAAAGCAATTTTGAGTAGTCATCTTAGTTCTAAAATGAATGCAGGTGGCTGCTGTTGTCACTTCTTCCTCTGCAATGTTATGCCTGTGACAAATGCCTCTCTTTCTCTTGCAGGCATCTTCTCGGGCAGAGATGCAGTCTGTCAGCCAAATGCTGGGTGATGAGAAAAACTTTCTAAAAGTCCTTGCAAGAGCCACTCAACACTAAAGTCAAGGGGGAAACTTAACTCTAGTATACTAGCTTTAAAATGCCTTTTTTTCCTGAAGGGAGGGCTATTGAGTTACTGTTTTTATTTACAATGAATCCTTCCACACTAAGGTTTTCCTTTTGGTGCTTCTCTACAAAGAGCATGTGGCTTTGCAGTTTTTGATAAAATAAGACTTAAGAGTCTTGCCTCCTGCTCCAGTTTAAAACAGAACAGATAAATCTCAACTATTCCACCTGCTGAGATCATTTACAGAAGGCTGGTATGAGAAACAGGGTTCCAAATACTTACATAAAAGAGGACCCAAGAGAATGAAAAGAGTGAATGGTTGTCGAGAAAACGTAGGCCTTATCATAAAACTAAACAGGTTTGTAAATCCCTCTGTGAAGATTGTTAGACAGAAAGTACTTTAACCCTCTGTCTGCAGAAGAAAAGGGGTAAATGAATAGAACCTCTACAAATTACTTTGTATCTTCAGGGCTTACGTCTGCACCTTCCTGCCTAACTACTAGTATCTTAAAATGTGTCAGGGATGGAACTGCCATCTGCTTCAGCATGGCTCTGGAGCTCATTATCAAGCTTAAGGTACCTCTGGGAGGATTCATCCCTCCACTCCTACTCCCCCTTGGAAGAGTTGTCCAGGGTCAGGGGAGGAATGGATAGGATCGTGTAGCCTCGTTCAGTACAGAAAGCTATCAGTAGTGACAAGAGGATTCTTTGTTGCTTGGGAGTTGACATGTAAGTACCTTGATAGATGAGGGGGTGAGAGAGGGAAGAAATCTGTGATCAACTATTTAAAACATCATTCTATAGCTTTTTGAAGCAAAATCAGTTATTGCTGGTAACCACAGATTCTACAGAAAAGCATTTTAAGTAAGTTCTATCTTATCTGGGCCTTGAATGAACCTGGTAGGAAAGCACACTACAATGGAACTAAAGTCCTATTATTACATAATTGATATAAATTATCAATTATACACATGTACCTATAACATTCTTAAAAACGTAGAATTGGTTAAAAAGCCAGAGATGTCTGGCTTTAAATTGATATCTAGCCTCTGTCTTTAAATTGATATCCTCTTTGATGCTGCTATAAATTGAAACATGTTTTTCCACTGCGTATGTTACAGAATAAACAGCCCTTAAGAATTAAACCTATTTATTTACTAGTATGTGACAAGCATGAAAGTAAGTTTCTAATTAATATTAGCATAAAAATTGAAGAAAACGCTACAGAAACTGGTCAATATTACACCAGTTGAATGAAGAATGTGACATTCTATTCCTGTCAACTTAATTATAATTGGCTTCAACAGGAATTTTCACAGAACATTTTATTTTGGAATACCCTGTTTCCCAAGAAAATGCTACCTTACCTAGAGATGATCTAAGATATTTTTGTTCAGTCTCTTTTAAAATGTGACTGAAGGGTACTAGCTCTATGAATCTGGCTGTGAATACCACTGAAGAATATCAGCACAACTGTTAATTATATTAGTCATGCTTTAAGAAGTTTAAGACCTCCCTTTAAAACTCAAGCTGAAACTGTTTCAGCCTAGTAAGATGCTGTCAGTTGCATTTCCATGAGCAAACATGGCTGGGTTAGATTCAAGTAGGATGGCTGGCTGGTGCACTGTAGTGCCACACTGGAATAAAAGTTCTAAGTAGCCCCTTAAAATTCATGGAATTTGAGTCCAGGGGGAGGTGGCACTACTAAAAGCTAGATCAGCAGTTTCAAGTCCTGGGATCTCATAGAGCCATAGCTAAGCTCATCAGCAGACTGAAGATGATGTCAATACAGGGCTATCTTGAGGCTTAAGTGGGAACACAAAGTTTTGATGTAAGATATGCTGGAATGGCAACATACATGCTAAAGGAAATTTCAGTCCAAGGTCAAAGAACAAAAGCTACTGCTCAGATCAAAAACGGCTATCATTCTGTAAGGATTTCTCAGGGCTCACAACTGCTTAGGTTTAGAATTACACTCTTTACTATGTAAGCTAATTAACAGCAGCCACTTACATTTAAAACGTGACAAGCGGTAATTCCCTTTATTAAATGAACAGATTAAAGTCCATAGTAGCCTTGAAATGTTTGTACTTGAAAATGGGGATAGAAATGGTAATATATTTTTTTCAAAACTGCATTTATTGGCATATACATGAAAGCAAATAGTGAAGCATGCTGAAGTATGTTGTGCTAATTCCCAATCTTGACTGCCATGGGATAAAGAACACTGTAGAATTTTCCAAACTAAGTCTGTATATATGCTCACATGTTAAGTTCATATAATGTTTTCTGCTAACTTTCCAAGAATAAGCCTACAGTTTGAATTTCTGCTGTATAAAATGAAGTGCACAGCATCACATTGTCTATCATTTATTTTGTATCATTTAATTGCTTTAGAAAATAGCTTCCCAATTCTCTCCCCCTTTATGCTGTATTAAGGCCCAAAACATCTAGAACATTAAAAAAAGATCACCTAAATAACTATTGGTAACTTCAGGAATTTGTTAGTTGCCTTATGTGAGGATAAATAGATCCAACGAGCACATCTATAATACAAAGTAAACTATGATTTTATTGTGAAATTCTCAGATGGAAAATTAAATTGAATATTTATTCTGTCCATTTCATTTTACAATAATCTTATCACTTATTTTTGTACCATGTATTTCAATTGCCTGTTTAGTGAAAAATAAAAAAAAAAATCTGTAATTTTTGGCTTGTTTTTAGCTTAAATTTTATCATTAAATTAAGGAAGCCACAATAAAACGTGTTGTCAGCAGCCACATCCCAAGCCCATGTGTGAAGACTATTTTGGCTGCCACTTCAACCTAAGGAAACAATCTTTGACCTCAATCACCTTAAAATGCCAGAATTAGCAGACTAATTCTTCCCACAATAAAAACAAATCCTAGGATCTTGAAGGTCCTATTTAACAAAATTCTCGCACATGCAAAATTTCACTGAAATAAATATATTCCCCTCACTTATTGTTCCCACCAGCATTCATGTTTTGAGTTAAATTTTAGGGATATAATCTCTAAAATTAGGGCAATTAAATTTCCTGCTTTCTACTTCAATGCTTAACCCTCCTCCAACATAAATTATATAATTGTGGAGGATAAAATTGTTGACAACTGAGAGCATGGAAAAAACATTAGCACACGTTAGTATGATCATTTACCAATTAGGAAAGGTGTGCTGCTTTCCACCTTTATCACAGATGAATCAGCGAAATGTTGATAAATGAAGCCATTTCAAATGGTTTGAGAAGGATCAGAGATAATGGGCTAGATAGCATATATCCTAAACTTGTTTTCCATACAATTTGAGCTCCCTGAACTGCTAGAGTTGGTTAAACCCCTACTCGGCACACAAGCCTCCCTAGGCTGTTTACTGGGTATATTATCTAGAAAAGCAAATAATGGATACTGCTCTAAGATAGGTCTAGAATGCCTTGGTTGCACACACAAATGGCTGTTTTTAAATAGAATGCAAGGCTCTATTTCCCTTTAACCATAAGAATTAAAACAATACTTATCACCATACAGTTGATATTACTTCCAATAAGTACAATATTTATTAAACATATTTTCAGTTGTTTTGTTACATAGTGTGCAACAAATTACAATATTCTGCAGCCACAAATTATATGCAGAGTATGAAGAAACTATTAATCAGATAGTGTAATCTTTCCATTTATAACTCTACAAGGAAGAACTAGCAAATCAGATCTTACATATAACATCTCACTAAACTTTATGCATGGAAAGTGACAGACACCAGTTGTGCTGTTTGATACAAAATGGCTGAACTTCATCTTCAGAGACTAAACCCGACATCTAAACATGCCAATATAAACATCAAAACAAAATATATTCTAACCAACCACGGGAAACAGTCTGATATCAGGAAAGCAACAAAGATTACACACATTATTTTATAAACCAGCACACAAAGGTTTAAAACAGTTCTGAAAATGAAGTTAGCTGTCTTGAGTCAAGGGAATAAAAAAAAAGTCAGTATTGACCATTTACAATCTCTGACCTTTGTGGAGACGGTAAGAATCTGTTGTAGTGCAGCTACATACAGTACAATTCAGGCAATTTTGTTTTTTCACTTGGGTTCAGATTGCAAATTTCATTGCTGTGAGAAAAGGATGGAGGCAAATTTTAGCAGCAACCTCCACCTGACTGCTTGACCGGAGTGCTCTGAATTTTAACATTGGACTTCTCTGCGCCACCAGCTGTTGCTCCAGGACCCATTCGCTTTTTAATCTCAGCTGCCATTGTCATGAAAGACTGTTCTACATTCGTTGCGTTCTTAGCACTGGTTTCCAAAAATGGAATTCCCAGGGAATCAGCAAATTCCTAAGAGAATAATAAGGCACAATTAACATTGAAAAATCTTTTTCACGTAGTGTATTGCTACCATCTACAATGGAGACTGACGAAGGACTATATTCACAGGATCCAAACAGGCACTACATAAATTGTCACTGTCAAAGTATTCTAGTGCTGCACATATTTTTAAAAGTTAAGGTGGTTGTGGCCATAGTATGACTCTACACCCATACATAATTCAAATTCAACACCTTTAAATTCAGTTTGAAAATCAAACTTTAAACATACCTTTGCTGTTGTGTAGTCTACTACTTTCTTTGTGGTGAGATCACATTTGTTCCCTACCAACAACTTGTTGACGTTTTCACTGGCATAACGATCTATTTCCTGCAGCCACTGTTTAACATTATTGAAGGACTCCTAAAAAGACAAACATGTTAAAGTATGATAATATAGTTGTAGGCACAACTACTCTACTGAAGCAAAGTGATAAAGAGAAGCATCCTTCTTGACCTAACAGACAAAAAAGAAGGGCTAGTGAGACAACTCTAGCTACAATACAACTGTAGTGCTAGGAAAGGAGTAAACTAATATATTAAAATAACTGTAAATATCTAAATGAATGACAAACAAGAACATGAAGGCTTGGAGATGAAAATACCTCACTTGAAAGGGAAATACAGCTTAATATTAAACTACAACTCAGGCAAACCCACTTATTTTGAAAGATGCAATCTAAATGTACTGTAAAACCTGGTTTTGAAATTAGAAAAAATTTTGATTTATGAATAAGATGACCTGTTATTACTAGAGATGTCAAAAGATGTTATCTAATAAAGATACTTGTTTTCTTTTCCACAGTCATATTTAGGGGAAGAAAATTTTCATTTTAAAATATTTCTTGGTAATGACTAGAGATTTTTACAATTAGCATCATTTTTTCTCCTGTTGGTATCACCTACCCACTGCTTCCAATGGCACTGGCGCTGAATCTAAATATCTATGTGTAAGTTATCTCCTAATTAGCTATGATTTTATAGCTGAGGTGAGAGTTAACGTTTGCTACGAGAAAAATAAATTCCCACTTTCAGTTTATCTTTTATTCTTTTCTTTATAGAAGAAAAAAAGGGGGGGACCCTGAAATCAGCTGTTTCAGATCAAGAGAACAGTTAGCGATAACCCTTGGACCACATTTTTAACACTGTCCCAGATACTTCTCTGCATCCCCCTGCCCTCTCACGGCTAATCTTCAGATACTCTCCCACTAAAATCCTCCTATAGCTCATCCTGTTCAAATCCTTTATTTCTGAACCATATCCTCCACAAGCAGAGACCTCTAATTCTATTTTTGGCAATTATGATAGGCAAATTCTAATTACCAGGCAAATTCCTGTACCACCAAGAACACAGTATAAACCAAAACAACCTGTAATTCCCTACAAATTCTTGCCTATATATGTTAGTGTCTTGGCTACATGATCAAAGTTATTTAGTTGATAATAAATACCACTAGAGTCCCCTGAAAGCAAATGTAAAACTAATTACTAATTTTCTACTATTAAAGGAAAATAAAACAAATGTTTTGATGTGATTCCCATTTATATTTGGGGGTGGACAAAGTTTTCAGCCATAAAAATAATAATGAGGGCTTATAGGCAATTAAATGAATCTGTTTAGTCATTTTCTGCCTTGTCATTGAAACAATCTCTTCTTGGAACTTACCTGATCTGTCACATCATACACAACTATGATCCCATGGGCTCCCCTGTAATAACTGGAGGTGATTGTTCGAAATCTTTCTTGGCCCGCTGTGTCCCACTATTGGAAAACAATCAAGAGATCCAAACAATTCCATTAAAATAGCATTGGAGGGAAGTGCAGGAAGAAGGAAAATAGTTTAGTTTTTATAGTTGTGGAGATCATCAGGATTTGACATGGAAACATTAGCCCTTAATGTTCACACTACTAAACTGCACAGTAACTCCCAAATATCTGAAAGTCCAGAAAGAAGACAGTACCTACAATTAAACTTGCAGTAATGATGCCAAAATTATAAGCTCTCTGAAAGCAGAAACTACACTCTCATACTTTTCACATTCCCTACAACCCTTAACAACCGTGTTAAAGCAGTCAGCATGAATGCAGGAACAGGTTGACTTCATCAGGAAAGCTGGCCTAAAGCCCCTTGAACACGGTACTCTTACACTTGAGACAAACCCACTTGCTAGTACATGTTATCATCACGGAAAGGACTTAAAAGGACCTAATTTGGGTAATTACCAGTCAAGACAACACTTCAGGCCAGGCACGGTGGCTCATGCCTGTAATCCTAGCACTCCAGGAGGCCAAGGTGGGAGGATCACTCTCGAGGTCAGAAGTTCAAGACCAGCCTGAACAAGAGCGAGACCCTGTATCTACTAAAAAAATAGAAAGAAATTATCTGGACAACTAAAAATATATAGAAAAAATTATCTGGGCATGGTGGCGCATGTCTGTAGTCCCAGCTACTTGGGAGGCTGAGGCAGAAGGATTGCTTGAACCCAGGAGTTTGAGATTGCTGTGAGCTAGGCTGACATCACGGCACTCTAGCCCGGGCAACAGAGCGAGACTCTGTCTCCAAAAAAAAAAAAAAGACAACACTTCAGCCATTTCAGACAGGCATTATGTTAATCCTAGGGAAAACAAGGAAGGTGATTCCAAATACTTTGAATAAAACTCATTTTAAGAGCAATTTACCACACTTGAACCATTTAGGCTCAGACACCAAAAACAAATGTTTCCATTAAAGTTCTGGGTTTAAGAAAAAAACTAATTGTTAAAAACACCATGAAGCAACCTCGATTTTTAGATTTAAAAAGCCTTGGTTTTAACAAAAGCAATGAGAATTTTTGTTAAAATTACTCCTAGACGATGACCTCTTAAAAAAAAAAACAACTGTTTGTAGGCCTGCATCGTGGCTCACACCTATAAATCCTAGCACTTTGGAAGGACGAGGCAGAAGGAATGGGAGGATCATTTGAAGCCAGGAGTTCAAGACCAACCTGGTCAACGTAGCAAGATGCTTACCCATACAAAAAATTTTTAAAAAACAGATTAGCTGGGTGTGGTGGTATACAACTGTATTCCTAGCGAACCAGGAGGCTAAGGAGGAGGATTGCTTGAGGCCAAGAGTTCAAGACCAGCCTGAACAAGAGCAAGGCCACATCTCTACAAAAAATAGAAAAACTAGCTAGGTGTGGTAGTGCACACCTGTAGTCCCAGCTACTTGGGAGGCAGAGGCAAGAGGAACACTTGAGCTCAGGAGTTGAGTTTGCAGTGAGCAATGATAATGTCACTGCACCCTTGCCTAAGCAAAGAATAAAACTGTTTCAAAAAAAAAAAGATACAACTGAACTACTTCAATTGCCTATAGTTAACTGGTGGCTAGGGATGCAAAGATGGATAAGGGGGATGGGACGGCACAAGGATACAAAATAGTGTCCCTGAGTCATTTGGTTCTGCCAGTAACTGTAGGGAAGTTATTAAATCTTTCAGCATTCATTTCTCAAGCAATAAAATGAACGTGTTAGAGAAGCTAAGTTCTGACTGGCAGTGGGGGTAGGGGGTGGAATGCCAAAAAAAATAAAAAGAATAAAAAACAAAAGAAAAGCTAAGTTCCTTCCCAACAAAATTCTATGTTTCTATAGAGCTGGTACATACTATCTAATAAAAATACAACAAGATTAAATATAATAAATACTTCTCTTCAACTAAGCCACAAAAGAACCTCTCCTAGGTTTCCTTTAATGTTCCCCAGCACTCAGCACAGTAAAAAACATATAAAAAACAGTCTATAACACTTTCACTGTAGGACAAAGTAAACTTGAACTTAAGACTTCCACTGATAAAAAGAGGCTAGGACCAAGTTTAACTTAAAACATGAATTTCTCTGCTTTATCAATAGAAAATTCAATGAGGAAAGCAATCTTAGAAAAATTATTTTTAATCTAAACAAAAAATTTTTTCTTGAGACAGAGTCCTACCCTGTCCTCCTGGCAATGGCATCACTGTAGCTCACTGCAACCTCCAGTCCTGGGCCCAAGCCGATCCTCTTGCTTTAAGCCTCCTAAATAGCTGGGACTACAGGTGCACACCACCACTCTTGGCTAATTTTTCTACTTCTTGTAGAGACACGGTCTTGCTATGTTCCCCAAGTTGTTCTCAAACTCCTGGCCTGAACCAATCCTCCTGCCTTGGCCTCCCGAGTGCTAGGTTTACAGGTCTCAGTGAGCCACTGCACCTGGCCCTAAACAATTCTTATTCTACCAATCTATCATAGGTGCATGATTCTTAAAATGCTTTATATTTGATTTTGTTAGCATATTAAATACACAAAACAAATAATACATTCCAAATTTACCAATTTCCAAAAAAATTTCTAGCCAAAAATCACTTACTATTTGAAGCTTGATCGTTTTTCCATCTAACTCTATAGTTCTTATTTTGAAATCCACACCAATTGTGCTGATGTAGCTTTCTGTATACGTATCATCCTGAAGGAGAAAATAGTTAATGTTCAACAGAGTAAATTTTAAAATATGATGTTTAGTTTTATCTACAAAGTTTATAAACAAAGTTTATAAAGCATAACATGCTGAAAATAGCCACTCCATCCTGCTTCGGTACTCAATTCATGTTTTGATTACGAAGCATTGACTACTTAACAGTTTCTTCTTTCCTTAAAATCTTTTCAATAGCCATTCTTTATTTTTTCCAAACATCTCTTGGCAAATTCTTTACATACATCATACAGAAAAAGGTGTTATAATTTCAATGATTATGAATGATTTTTCTAATTGCTAATCAGCAAAACTCTTACCCCTCCCAACCACCCACGCACCCAATTTATTCACCACAAAGCAACAATCATTTTACTCTCCGCTTAGGGATTTTTTTTAAAGCTAATTTTATTTTCTAGTTATGAGTTTTAAAAATTGAGATATAATGCACATTAACATAAAACTCACCCTTTTAAAGTGTACAATTCAGTGGTTCTTAGTATATTCACAAGGTTATAACCAGAACATTTTCATCAACACAAAAAGGACCCGGTAATCATTAGCATCCACTCCCCATTTTCCCCCTCAGACTCTGGCAACACTAACCTACTTTCTGTCTCTATGGATGTGCCTATTCTGGACATTTCATATTAAGTGGAATCATACAATGCCTGGCCTTTTGTGCCTGGTTTCTTTCACTTAGCATAATGTTTTCAAGGCTCATCCACGTTGCAGCATGTATCAATACTTTGTTCTTTTTTATAGCTGAATAATAACACGTTGTACAAATATACCATTTTGTTTATCCATTCATAAACTGATGGACATTTGATGTGGGTTGTTTCCACTTTTGGCTATTATAAATAATATTGCTATAAACATTTGTATACAACTTTTCCTGTGAACATGTTTCTTGTCAACTTTTTAACCCAATGTTAAACTTTTAAAATTATACTTGTTTCTCTCAAGTATCTGTCATGACATTTTACTCAGAATGGAAACAAAACTTGTATTTTTCTTTAAGTGAAAATGTTTCTTGTAAAAAGATACATAAATGGAGAGACCAGACTATCACAAAGCACTACCTAGGAAGGATTCTGCCAACAAAAATGGAATTAAGTTTAATAATGCCTAATAAAAGCAGCACTGTTAAAGAGAACTTTCTGCAATGATGGGCTCCTTAAGCTGTGCTAGCTAATATGGTAGCCACTAGCCCCATGTGGCTTATGAGATAAGAAACTTAATTTTTAGTTTTTTCAATTTAAATTTGTTTGACTAGCCATGTAGAGCTAGTAGCTACCATATGGACAGCACAGCTCTAGGCCTTCCTTCTATTAGAGAAAGAGGGATGAAGGAGTAAGTTTGTACCACAAGGAAGCAAAATGATAAATCTGGAATGTTGGACAACCTACAAGACAAATGCCCCACTTTCTGCAAAAAGCCAATGACACGAAAAATCCATAAATAAAAAAAAGGGAGGTATGAAACTCTAAATTAAAAGACTAAACAAACAGTCTATGGCCATACCACCTGCCAAACGTGCCCAATCTCGTCTAATCTTGGAAGCTAAGCAGGGTGGGGCCTCTTTAGTACTTGGATGGGAGACAGCCTGGAATACTGGATGCTGTAGGCTTCAAAAAAAAAAAAAGACTAAACAACAAAACCAAGTGGAATGTGTGGACCATGTCTGGACCCTGATTTAAATCAAAAGCAAGAGAGCACTTCTGAGACAATCAGGAATTTATAAAAATTTTTTAGGTTGACAATGGCACTGTCATAAGAAAATGTCCAGTTTTTAGAAATGCCTACTGAAGTAGATAGGGAGGAAACAACATGTTTGAGATCTGTATTACAATACTCCAGTAAAAAGAAAAGAAAAAAAGGGTTACATGAAAACAATGTAAGTCTTGGTAATGTGAAATCTAATTCATGCATGAAATTAAAATAAAAAACATCTCTAAAGAAAACTGTAGGCCAGGCACAGTGGCTCACATCTGTAATCCCAGCACTTTGGGAGGCCAAGCCAGAAGATCACCAGGACTTTGAGACCAACTTGGGCAACAGAGCAAGACTCCTGTCTCTACAAAAAAATAGAAAAATTAGCTGGGTGTGGTGATGTGTGCCTGTAGTCCCAGCTACTCAGAAGGCTGAGGCAGGAGGATCACATGAGCCCAGGAGTTGGAGGCTGCAGTGAACTATGATTGTGTCACTGGTACTCCAGCCTGGGTGACAGAGCAAGACCCTATCTCTTAAAAAAACAAAAAAAGAAAAATAAAAGAAACCGACAAAAAAAAACCCTGTAAAAAATGTAATCAGAGAGTTTCAAGTGATTAGAGGTTACTATATTGACTTATCCTCACATTTCAGTATATTGAGAATCACTGGGTAAAAGAATATACATTTTCGAGGCACTGAATGCAATATGACAAAATGCTTCTCACTAAGTATTCATTTTCTAAAAGTTATTTATTTTGTAATTGAGTTCCAAGTATCAGGTTCTATAGAAAGCAGTAGATAGAGAACAAAATGAATGCAATAAACATTTATTTAGCACTTCTACATGCCTGATGCTTGGTTAGAAATACTAAATTCTTGTAAATCCCTAAATGACCCTTACTCCCATGCCTGAGCCATTGCATATACAATTCCTTCTGCCCAAAATTCTCAGACTCTCATTCTGTATAACCCTACTCCTCAGGCCCTGGGTCATGTGGCAATTTTTTGTTCATTCTTCGAGTTTAGGAAATATTGATTGCTCAAGCAACTTCTCTAACTCCTCAGTCAATAGTTAAGATTCTTCCCTCTGTGCTCCCAAAGCTTATTATACATTTCTTTATTATAGCTTTCACCACAATATCTCTACTTTGAGGGTATGGGCATCAGTATTTGCTAAATACTTCCCAGGTTATTTTACTATGTAGGCAGTACTGAATACCTGACTTAGATCAATGGGCATGCCAGAGAGGATACTCTCTGAAGGCACAAACACCTTACGCTACTTCATCAAGCAATGTCTTCCCACCTCCCCTATAACTGCTGATTTAATTCTAAGAATTATTCTCAATTTTAATATTTACCAATTATTAAAAATTAAGTGATATATAATTCTAACTTAAAGTCCTTTAATTACAAATAAAGTTTAATTCTTTTTTCACGTTTATTGGCAATTGGTATTTCTTCTTTTGTGAATGGCCTGCTCATGTACTTGCATGTATTTCCACTAGACAATCATGCTTTTCTTATTGATGTGTAAATGTTCATTGTACATTGAGACTATCAACACTCTCTCACATACATATTTTTGCTAGCACCATTTGTTTTCTTATGTTTTTATGCACTTGACAAATTAATTTTAATGCAACCAAATTTAACAATATTTCCTTTCTTCCTTTTTCTATTTTAGGAAATACCTTCACACAACCAACATCAAAGAGACACCTATGTTTTATTCTAGTACTTTCATGGTCTTATTTCTAACCATTATATAAAAAGAAATTATATATTACTTAATATTTTTTAAATGACCTCCATTAATATTGCCATTCTTCTCATCAGAAAAGTCACGTAAGTATTTGGGACACTGTCAAACCCAGTGGTAAAATATAGTGAAATATAAGTTTTCAAAAATTCTAATTTTCCCTTGAAAGCTTAAATTTTATTATAGGCAACAAATACTTTCAGCTATTTTCCTTGAAAGTTTCAGTTCATCCGAAAAAAAATGTCTGCCAAATACCCAATTCTGCATAACAATAATTTATCTGTTAGCTATTCTTTGAAGTTTAAAAAAAAAAAAGGTATTCCATGAAAAGAAACAGCTAGTTCAGCTTGCAACTATGCAGTATGCAGTAAAAAGTGCTTTATGTATACCTCCTATTTCTTCACACAGAATCGTTTTAAAAGAATATTCAAGGATCAACATTTTTAAAAAAATAACAATTTTTACTATTTTGTCAAGGATATTCTGAAGTGAAAATGGCTTTTTGTGTCTGTGTGTCCCTGTGAGTGCAGAGAGGTGAAGAATACCATGATTATGAGTACCACTTGGGGCTTAGCACTGCCTTGATGTATACTAAGGCACCAGAAGTAGTTTTACTCACCATTGCTTTTGTATCAGAGTAAATGTCAACACAGTGAAAAGGCAAATTTCTTTTGCATTAGTATATTACTAAGTAAATATTTACTTAGTAAATATTAATGCCTTAATATTATTGGGGTAATAGTCTTGACCTCACGGACCACCTGCGAGTGTCTTGGTAACCCCCAGGGGTCTTTGGTCCATACTCTGAGAACCAATGATCTATACAGTAAGAAGGGAAACATGCAAAATTTGAGGCAGCTGATAAAGACTATGAAGGACTGTGAATTCCATTAGGTCAAAAGTCTGTCAGTTTCAGTATGGTAAACCCTACGCCACTGTCCTACAAAGTTTGTACCAGGCCCTGCTTTTTCTTTTTATGCTACTAAAGTTTAACTTGAAAATTTCTTCTCATCAAGTCACCTTCAACACAGGCAAACTATTTCCCCCTTACCTGTTACCTATTTTAGAATGAACCACTATTTGACCTCTACCTAAAGTATTAAGACACCCTGACTTTATAACCACACTTCGCTGAATTTCTTTTAAGAACAATAACATTTTTTCTATTTACCAGTCCAAGATACCACTGAGGATGTATCTTGGAGGCTTTAAATATATAAACTCTGGAAGAATTACTTATTCTAAATAAAATTGTTTGTCTACCTAGAAAACATGGCATTTATTATACCAATAATTGTAAAAGCATTTCAACTTACTGCAAACCTAAGGAGGAGGCAAGACTTTCCAACCCCAGAGTCACCAATCAGAAGTAACTTGAATAAATAATCACTGTAAAAAGGAAAAAGAAAATTACATTAATAAAACCATATTGCATTGTAACTTCTACAACAAAAAAAATACAGCCAAGAACAACTAACTTTGAAGACTACAACTTCTGAAAAGCCCATGCATGACTTAAGAAAAGCTAAAACTGTACCCAAAACTAGCCCTCTTGATAGATCACTGAACTAGATAGAATTACATAAAAGTTAAGAGAGGCCATGTCACCCATGATCTCTGTGTTCAGCGAACTTCCATTTACTAGGAAATAATGACCTAGCACTCTGGGAGGCCGAGATGCGAGGACTGCTCAAGGTCAGGAGTTCAAGACCAGCCTCAGCAAGAGTGAGACCCCATCTCTACTAAAAATAGAAAGAAATTAGCC
>CAUYSK010084931.1:0-76402 GCA_963575035.1 Avahi laniger
CCTGTAGTCCCAGCTACTTGGGAGGCTGAGACAGTAGGATTGCTTGAGTCCAGGAGTTTGAGGTTGCTGTGAGCTAGGCTGACGCCACGGCACTCGCTCCAGGCAAGAGAGTGAGACTCTGTCTCAAAAAAAAAAAAGAAAGAAATCTTGAAGAACTCTATGTAGCTTTGCAAAATATTAGAAAAATGACCTAATGTTAAAAGCCAACCCTAAAGTTATTGATTGAATGTAACAATATGGGCAGATCAGTTTGCATTTGGTCAATAATATATTAGTAATTTTAAAGAAATTTCCTCATATAGGACTTCTACTCTCATATAGGACTTCACATTTTTAGTTATAATTTTGAAATATTTACATATAATGAAAAAATACAGACTGTAGCCAAAATTATTAATGAAATGATACCACTTCATATACTAATAACATTTGACAGTTGTCATGAATATCCTGTTAAGTGACATTTTTCATGACATTCTTGACAAAGATATCAGACATATACTTTTCAACAAATATTTTTACTATAATTATAACTCTAAGTAAAGTATTATAAATTCTGTCCTATCAAATGACTTCAGATTAGTTAGTGATGGAATAAAATGCCAAATCTTGAAAAAATGTTTAATGGAAATAAACTAAATGCGTAGGATGAGTCAAATGGCCTTGTGGGATTATGTCAATAGACTGCTTCAAAGAACTCCTTTTGATAACATAGAGATGCTGTTATTAAAGTATAAATCATAAAACAGTATAGTAAAGTGAGGCCCTCAACTTGGTTTCTTGAGTAAATTAGCACTATAGGATAAATTGAGAAGATTGTGCAAAACTATTGCAGAAGGTGAGATAGCTGTTTAGAGAGTCGGTGAATTTGCTATGGGGCAGGCATAGTGAGAAACAAGATAACGGTTTTGGTTTGGTATGTACTTCTGTAACAGAATACCTGAGATTGGGTAGTTTATAAAGAACAGAAATTTATTTCTCACAGTTATGGAGGCCAGGAAGACCAACAGCAAAGAGCCAATGAGTTCAGTCTGTGTTTCCAAGATGGCATCTGGCTGCTGCATCCTCTGTAGAGGAAGAGTGTTGTGTCCTCACATGGCAGAAGAGCAGAAGAGAGGGAATCCACTCCTGCAAACTTTTTTGCATGGAGGCATTAATTCATTTATGAGATGTTTAGCTCTCATGGCCCAGACATCTCCATTCGGCCCCTCCTCCTAACACTATTATATTAGGGATTAAGTTTCCAACACAAGGATTTTGTAGAGGACAAAAACATTTAAACCATAGCAAGAACCACTCTACAAATGTTCCATGATAGAAAGAAATGTCAGGGAATATGTAGCTAAAAACTTGTAATCAATTCTACCAAGAATAGACAGTTTAGACATCATCAGCAAGGGAGAATCAGGTCCTAAGCCAACCAATATGACACAGAAGTTTGAAAAACTCAGAGGTCATAAATGTAGGATGGCATGGGATCATTCCAGAAAATTACTCTGTAGAAGAATCAAAATATGGTCCAGAGAACAGCATTGAGCCCCCATCCCCATCAGTAAAAGTTGATATAAATCCTTATCTTATCCCAAATATACACAGGCAATGTCTAGGGAAGGAACAAAGAAAGGTAAAAGTGTTAATATAAAATATCAAGCATTCATAGTGAGAAGATTGAGCTTTTTAAAATTATTCTTGAAACTTAACAATTAGCAAATGTTTCCACACTTGCACATGCACACACCCATTATCTACTGGTGTTGGAGTCCCTAAGGTGTAAGGAATCAGCTTGAAAAAATAATGACACTATATGTTCTTTTCACATATGATAAATACAACATAAATTTGTGAGTAAACTACATCTGGCTACAAGAATACTGACTAGAGCAAAAAAAGATGGATTTTTTAACTGAAATAATTAATACATATATTTCTGATGAAACCTGGTATACATGTCTGAAGAAACAGAGAGAGTTTAGCTAGCATCAGTAGTTGATACTTTTTATCAGTAACATGGGAATGGATAAGACTACTTGGAAAACAATGTAAAATTAGGAGAGAGGCAGAACCAAAAATAAACCTACATGTATATAAAAGATAGATGAATGAAGATAATTCAACAATTGAGATTTATCCACCAAACATATAAGGAACGTTACTACTCAATGATAAAACTTTCTCAGATGTTAAGTGTACATGGGCTATAGAACTTATTTATGGATAAAATAGTAGGTAGGTATCCAGAACACAGATCCACTAAATCCCTGTGGATCTGTCTATTCATGGAAACTCAGAAAAGATTTTGGCTGGAAAAAATGTTGTTAGTGAAATTTCCACACCCTTAGATTTAGAAGATAGTGATAAAAAAAATGATAGAAAACATGAAAGATAAATAAGCTACGTCCCTAAGCCAGTAGACAAATGTGAGTTCCAGAAAAAGAGATTGGAAAAAAAATAAGGAGAGGATAAGTAAAAAGAAATAATAGAAGCTAATTTCCCAGCAAGGGAAGGTACAATTCTTCAAATGTGAAGCACACCCAAGGGTTAGTGTGATGAATGGAAGAAAACTCACATGAAAGCACAGCCTCAGGAAAATTAAAAAATCTGAAGTTGTAATGAAGCTCACTTGCAAAAAAAAAAAAAAAATGTGACCAAGACTTGGCATGAAATCTGTCATCACAAAATATGTTTCCTAGAAATTATGAAGGAAGTCTTCACAGTGCTTAGGGGAAAATATTTAGGAACTAGAGCTCCATACTTAACCAAATAATTAATGCAATGGGAAGAAATAAATAAAGACATTTTTTTTGACATTCATGGGCTCAGACAGTTCTCATTTGCCTAAAAAGAATTGACATGACAACCAAAACAGGGGTGAATGTAAGACAAAGGGACAATTGCATTCATTTTTTGCAAATGCAGTGATGAGAAGTGCCTTGATGATTGATGGAAAGTAAACTAAATATTACTTGTCCGGATTGGAGAAAGGAGTTAGAGGCTAAAGGTGAGTGGGGGAGAAGAAACTGGATGTCCTCAGGAAGAACATGTTTTTTTATCCTGAAAATATAGGAAAGCGTAGTACATGGGGAAAAATAAGGACAATTAAAAAATCTTCATTGGAGCTATAAAATTATGGTCCCAAAGTGAAATAAAATAAAATACAGCAAATTCCCAGCAAAAGATGTAATTTGTTTGATCTTGATTCTAAGACAAATCTTTAAGCATATGGCTACATGAAATGAACTCCTGGAAATTAAAACAAAATTCTAGAAATTTCAGCAGCAAATTATTTCTGTAATTAACAATACTTATATATGTATAGTAAACAAAAGTTTTTTAAATGATTTTCTAATTTTTAAACAACTTTAAAAAGGTGAAAAAATAATTTCACTTTAGAAAAGAATGCAAACATATTCAATCTTTTTCTTGTTTTCTTTTTTATTTCAGAATATTATGAGGGTACAAATGTTTTGATTGCATAGACTGCTTTTGTACTACTTGTGTTGAAGTTATGTGTGTCCATCATTCAAAGTGTGTACCTTGTGCCCATTAGGTGTGATTTCACTGACCCTCTCCTCCCCTCTCACACTTGCAAGATTTCCATTGAGTTTTCCTTCCATGTGTACACATCAGTGCTTATTGGTTAGTTCTAATTTAATAGTGAGTATATGTAGTGTTGGTTTGTCCATTCTTGTGATACTTCACTTAGGGGGATGGTTTCTAGCTCCACACAGATTATTGCAAAAGTTATTAGTTCATTTTTTCTTATGGATGAGTAGTACTCCCTCATATACATATACCACATTTCATTAATACATTCATGAATTAATGGGCACTTGGGTTGATTCCACATATTCGTGATTGTGAAATGTGCTACAATAAACATTCTAGTGCAAGTGTCTTTTGATAAAATGACTTTTTCCTTTGAGCAAATACCCAGTAATGGGATTGCTAGATCAAATGATAAGTCTACTTTTAATTCTTTGGGGAATCTCCATACTATTTTCCATAGAGGTTGTACAAGTTTGTAGTCCCATGAACAGTGTATAAGTGTTTCTTTCTTTCCACATTCATGCCAGCATCTATTGGTGAGACTTTGGAAAGCCATTTTCTCTGGGATCAGGTGATATCTCATTGTGGTTTTGATTTGCATTTTTCTGATGATTAGTGATGTTGAGTATTTTTTTTTATATTTATTGGCCGTTAGTTTATCTTTTTTTGCAAAGTTTCTGTTCATGTCTTTTTCCCACTTTTTAATGGGGTTGTTTGAATTTTTCCTTGCTGATTTGCTTGAATTCTTCATAGATTCTGGTTATTAGCCTTTTATGGCATATAGAACTTGCAAATAGTTTCTCCCGTTCTGTAGGTTGTCTATTCACTTTAATGATTGTTTCCTTGAAACAACAGTCAATCTGGAAATCAAATCAAAGACTCGATATCTTTATCACTGGCTGCAAAGATAATAAAATATCTAGGAATATATTTTACCAAGGAAGTGAAATATCTCTACAAAGAGAACTATGAATAACTGAAGGACATTGCAGATGATATAAACAAATGGAAAACATACCATACTCACGGATCGGCAGAATCAACATTGTTAAAATGTCCAAACTACCCAAAGTGATTTACAATTTCAATGCAATCGTCATCAAAATACCAAATCAATTTTCACATATCTAGAAAAAATAATTCTATGTTTCATTTGGAACCAGAAAAGAACCATAATAGCCAAAGCAACTTTAAGTAAAAGGAATATATCTACAGGCATCACTTTACCAGACTTTAAGCTATACTATAGCTATACAAAGCTATAATAACCAAAACAGCATGGTACTATCACAAAAATAGAGATATAGAGCAATGGAACAGAACAGAGATATAAAACCATCAACCAGATATAAAACCATCAACACATTGCCATATGATCTTTGACAAAGAATCCCTATTCAATAAATGGTGTTAGGAAAACTGGATAGCCACATGTATTAATAGAAGATTGAACCAGAATCCATATCTGTCATCATTCACAAAAATTAATTCAAGATGGATAACAGACTTAAATCTAAGACATTTTTCAACATTGCAAAAGGGTTAAGGGAGATGAAGAAAAAAGTGGATTTGTGATACTAACTTAATTTTCGCAGTAGGGTATGAATAGATCTATCTAAAATAAATCAAATAAGAAGTGGCATTAGAAAATATAATGTAAATATAAGAAGTAGAAATTATGTAAATATTAGTTCTGATCACATGAAGGAGAAAATTGGGAAATGAGGTGGAATTATTTAATGAAACTAAAACTTTTTTCCATAATTAAAACAGATACTGTAAAAGAAAATAAAATTATCAACTATTGTGTAAAATAATGGAGTGACTATAAGAATATCTACAATGCAAATATTGCTTTGAAAGTGCACATTTCTGGTTAGTAGATAAGCATTATTTTTTTTTTTAATGCACAGCACCTATTACTCAGTAAAATGAATGCCTAAGGAAAGAATATTAAAATTTGGTAAAATATATGTCTATATATCCTAAAAGATGAAAAAGAGGAAAAAGTATCTAGGAAATAGCAGTAGCAAATACTTTTTGGAAGATGTGCTATTTGAACTATGCCTCAGGAGACAGAGATTGAGAGGTACTGGAGTGATTTATTAAATAACAGCGGAGACACCTGTATATTGGTATTTGTGAAAGAGATAATGAACATTGACAAGCAAGCTTAAGGTTCTGTGGACCTTGATTTTAACTGGAACTAATTTGCCAGAGTAACAATATTACAAAAGAACAAATATAAATTATGAACCAGAATCAAATCATAGAAATGTATCTTTAAGCCTTTAACATGGTCACTGTTTAATTCTACATAATAAGATTTACATATAGATTTCATGAACTCTTAAGAGCTTTTTTCTGCCCTTCCCAAGACAACTCAGTCAAATTTGAAATTGAATATACATGAAGGAGGAATTTTATTATTTACATAGTGCTCACCCCTTGCTAGTTACTATTTTAATTATTCTAGGATGGGAAATTAATAAAACAGAGACTCATTCAATTTTGACAACTATTTTTGTATCTATTCCATTTTCCTAATTAATTTAGTTTTGTTTCTTAAATAAAGTTGGAGTACATCTTTTTGATCGGCTTTAATATAATTGAATGGAAATGTAGTTAAATATAATTGTGAATATAAGTTAATAATAAATTTATCACAAATAAATGAACACCACTCACCTTTATGTCATGGTAGTCAATCTTAAATTACAATCTATTATAGAATTTTCAGAAAAAATTTGCTATACTGTACAACATATGTGTATATATGTGTGTGTATATATACATATATGTATATATGTGCATATATCTATATACACATAAAATATTAATATAAAATTTTTCGAGTTACCTTACATTTAGAGATGTGAAATTAGATATAATAAGAAAAAAATATTCAAAATAAACACCACCTTTACTCATGTCAGGGAAGAAAAATATATTGAATGCTTATATTTGTCAAAAATAATTCATTTAATGTGTAGTCATGTAATGACAAACGTTTATAAAGATGATACTATTACAGCTCCCTATTTCTTCATGAATATTTTAAAGTTCAATTTTTAATAATAGAAATGTGTCCCCTACTAAAGATAAGAAAATATAATATGAAATGACAAATTAAATTTTAATGTGAAATTATCTCATCTATTCCTTTGGAATGGAAAAATGCATCATGTTAAATAAATGTTCATTGCATATGGGAAATGACTGTGATCAATTTAATACTTGTGCAATAAGATACTTCATTAGAAAATAATCAGCCACTCTGTATAATTAAGTAGGGAATATAGAAATCAGTATTTTATCAAAATTGGCTTTCAGATATGTGATATTCCTAAACTTATGAAAATGAAAAGTTTGGCAAGCAGATGGATAAATTGCCTTTGGGTATGTATTAATTCAACATCTAAATTTTACTTTTTGTAGTATGAATTTTTCTACACTTTATTACAGAAACACATTTAGGCAGCAATATGAACTACTTGTAAAAGCAACACATTTTAAAATTTTTTGTAATTGAATAAAAATAAAAACATTATATTTCAATAATAGATTTAACAGAACACATTTCTAGTAGGAATTGTGATATTTTGAATATGGCAAGTTTATATTTTAGATAAATTTGGTCTTTAGAATAGGCTATTCGCTGGTTTCAACAGCATGCATGAGAATATTATAGCAAAGTATATAAGGTACACATTTCAACAATTACTAAACAATATGGCTAAAATATGCAAGCATTGCAAATTTTTTGAAAGGGAATTCTGCATTCCTTAGATATATAAACTGAGGTTACGCTGTCATTTGAAATATCTTTCCCATAAAAAATATATGTATATCTATTAAACAATTAAGCAATCATGTCATTTTTTTCTTTCCTTTTAAATTAATTTACACATATGAGTCTTGTCTTACCTTTGGATAGTTTCATAGGTGTTATTGAAATTGAATACTATATCAAAATTTAATGTATAGGCTGGACACAATACGTCATACCTGTCATCCTAGCACTCTGGGAGGCCAAATCAGGAGGATCACTTGAGGTCTGGAGTTTGAGACCAGCCTGAGCAAAAACGAGATCCAATCTCTACTAAAAGTAGAAACAATTAGCCAGGCATGATGACACATGTCTGTATTCCCAGTTACTCGGGAGTTTGAGGCAGGAGGATCTCTTGAGCCCAGGAGTTTGAAGCTACTGTGAGCTAAGATGAAGCTACTACACTCTAGCCAGGGTGATAGAGCAAGAGTCTGTCTCAAAAAAAAACAAAACAAAACAAAACAAAAAAAGCAGTACTTACCCTTACAGAAAGTGCAAGAATGTTTTAAGCCTTTTAAAATTTAAATCTAGTCAAGCAGCCTAAGCAATGTTTATATCTTTTGAGAGATGAGGTAATGCATTCTATAAACCAAATAGACCAAATTGTAAGTTTTTATTTCTTTTGTTAGCCAACACTAGATATCAGAAAGATTTAGATAAAATCCACGCTAACCTAATATTTTGAACGTAAAGAGAGGTGAGAAGAACGCTGTCCTTGGCATTAGCAACATGCCTGCTTTCTGTGCAGAGCACCTGGTTATCTGCTGTTTACTAAACTTTCCTGAAAATCCGTGGCCCTCACTCTCCTATTAATCATATTCTATAAAAGCTATATTTGTGATTAAACTCAGGATATGCAAAGTCTATTTGTCTTCTGGACCTTTCAAGTATGTCAGTGACTATCAAAAGGAAGCTGCCTCAATGTCTTAGATGAAACTGGGCTTTTTGTCAGATGCGATTCCTGGATGCCTAATGGTTATTCTCTCTTTTCGTTGCTGGTCATGCCTGATTTGTTACTGAGAGCAAGGCTGAGGTCTTACCACCACTACTGCAGGTGAATGTCCTGAGATATTTTGCTTTTATAGTATAAAATAATTTTACATTCATTTCTCTGTGTATTTAAAACTATTTTGGATTCATCGTTAGAAATATATATGCCTTTCCTCCACCAATAATCCTAAATGGTATTTGGTGGCATATAAAAATACTTTTGGTAGAATTATATTATAGTTCTAACATGATTAGTTGAGCATATGTGTACCTCATCTCATAGTAAACCTGTGAAAAATAATACGAATCGTGCACAGCATATAAATTGTATGTAGCATAGATATTACTAAATAAATATATAATTAATTAAAATAATTAAAGATTTTCTTTGATAAACAAAAATATAGTGCTGGAAGAGGAGTACCCAACCCTCACTATACGATTAAATTTGCTAGAAATCTAAAGAGAATAATTTCATAGCATACAGTGAGGTTGGCAGAATATTTCCACAGAGGATGAATATCTAACCATAAACTATTAAATAGCATAGATAGATTACAAACATTAACAATGAGGCAACAAAACAAAAAAAATGATATACAAAGAAATGATCTTATATTACATCCTGCAAAGGAATTTAAACTATTACAGGACTACTTCATTTTATTATGTTTTGCAGATACTGTATTTGTTAAACATTGAAAGTTTGTGACAACTCTGCTTCAAGCAAGTCCATCAGCCTCATTTTTGCAACAACATGTGCTCACTTTGAGTCTCTGTGTCACATTATGGTAATTCTTGTAATATCTCAACCCCTTTTATTATATTATATTAGTTATCATGATCTTTGATCAGTGATCTTTGATATTATTATTGTAATTGATTTGAGATGCTTTGAACCATGGCAATATATAACAGTGAACTTAATGGATAAATGTTGTGCTTCATCAACAGACTATTTCCCATCTCTCTCTCTCTCCTTGGGCCCACCTATTTCCCAAGATGTAACAATATTAAAAGTAGGATGATTAATAACCCTATTGTGGCCACATGTGTTCAAAAGAAAGGAAGAGTCTTACATTTTTCACTTTAAATCAAAAGCTAGAAATTACTAAGCTTAGTGAAGAAGACATGTCAAAAGCTGAAACAGGCTAAAAGCTAAGCCTTTCGCACCAAACAGCCAAGTTTTCAATGCAAAGAAAAAATTCTTAAAGAAAAATAAAAGTTATTCTCCTGTGAATACATAAATGATTAAAAAAACAAACCAATCTTATTACTGATGTGGAGAAAGTTTTATCGGTCTGGATAGAAGACAAAACCAGCCACAACATTTCTTTAAGGAAAAGCCTAATCCAAAGTAATCTTCTAACTCTAATTCTGTAACAGCTGAGAGAGTTGAAGGAGCTGCAGAAGGAAAGTTTAAAGCCAACAGTTCGGTTCATGAGGTTTATGGAAAGAAGCCATCTCCATAACATAAAATTACATGGTAAAGCAACAAGTGCTGATGGAGAAGTTGCAGACATTTATCCAGAAGATCTAACTAAGGTCGTTGATGAAGGTGGCTACATTAAACAACAGATTATCAGTGACAACAAAATAGCCTTCTATTGGAAGAAGACGCCATCCAGAACTTTCATAGCTAGAGGGCAGATGTCAATGCCTGGCATCAAAGGTTCAAAGGGCAGGCTGACTCTCCTTTTAGAGGCTAATGCAATTGGTAACTTTTGGCTGAAGCTAATGCTCATTTAGCATATTTCAAAAAGTCTAAGAAGGACCTTAAGAATTATGCAAAATCTATTTTGCCTGTGGCTTATAAATGGAATAACAAAGCCTAGATGACAGCAGATCTGTCTATGAGCAAGGTTTACTGAATATTTTAAGTCCACTATTAAAAACTATTACCCAGAGAACAGAAAAAAAAAAAAAGATTCCTTTCAAAATATTTCTACTCGTTGACAATGCACCTGACCATACGAAGGCTCTGAAGGAGACATACAGAAGATTAATGTTGTTTTCATGCCCACTAAGACAACATCCATTCTTCAGCCTATGAATCAAGAGGTAATTTCAAATGTCAAGTCTTATTATTTAAAAAATACATTTTGTAAGTGTATAGCTGCCTTATTGATTACTCTGATGTATATGGGCAAAGTAAAGTGAAAATATGGAAAGAATTCACCAGTCTAGATGTTATTAAGAACATTCATGATTCATGAGAGGTCAAAATATTAATATCAACAGGAGTTTGGAAGAAGTTTATTCTAGCTCTCAAGGATGCTTTGAGAGGTTGAAGACATCAGTGGAGGAAGTAATTGCAGATGTAGAAGAAATACCAAAAGAACTAGAATTAAAAGTAGAGCCTGAAGAAGTGGCTGAACTGCTGCAATCTCAGGATAAAACTTGAACGGATAAGGACTCGCTTCTAAAGGGTGAATAAAGAAAGTGATTTCTTAAGATGAAATCTACCCTTTGTGAAGGTATGAACATTGTTGAAAGGACAACAAAGGATTAAGAATATTACGTAAATGTAGTTGATAAAGCAGCAATAAGGTTTGAGAAGACTGACTCCAATTTTAAAAGAAATTTCACTGTGTAAAAATATTATCGAACAGCCTCTCATGCTACAGAGAAAATTTTCAGGAAAGAATAAGTTAATCAATGTGGTAAACTTCATCATTGTCTTATTTTAAGAAATTGCCACAACCACCCCAACCATCAATATGGAGGCAAGACTTTCCACCAGCGAAAAGATTATGATTCATTGAAGGTTAAGACGATCTTTAACATTTTTTAAGTTATTTTTAAATTAAGATATATCCATTGTTTTAGACATAATGCTATTCCCCACTTAATAGATTGCTGCATAGTGTAAACATAACATTTGATGTACTAGTAAACCATAAAATTTCTGTGACTCAATTTTTTGCAATATTCACTTATTGTATTGGTCTGGAACTAAACCTGTAATATCTCTGAGATATACCTGTACATCCCATATATTGGTATTCTTGTGGCAATAAAAGAGAAAATATCAGTGATGCGAGATCAAGAATTTTTGAAAATGAAACCAGGAGAAATAAGAAATGATTATACATGCATATATGTTTATATTGAAAGCCAAAATATATTAATATTGTTTGAATAAAGAGAAATAAAAGTAGTTAGAAAATCATTCTAGGGCTGTGATGTAGTTACTTACTAAAAAATAATTTTTATAAAGCTAAATTCATAGGTATGAGATGTGTGACCCAAGTGTGAAGATTTGTTTTTCAGTTATGATATTTTTATCATATTTATTAATAAAGTCTGCAATGTAGGGAATCACTAGTGACTAGAATAAAGGAGAATTCACTACCCTTCCTTCCTATACTTAGATGCTCTGCCTTTGTCAGGAAGAGGAAATAAGACTACTTAAACCTCTTAAATTAACAGCCCTTGCAAGTAAATTTTCTTCATTATAATAAATTTAATTATATTTTATCATTTCAAATATAAACCATAACCAGTTACTTGGGTACCTTAAAATTTTCCTGTATTATATGCCAATCACAGTAACTTATTGAGAAATGCCAACCAATAGAATAATAATAATAAAAAAACCTGAAGATATTTAATAAAATAAAAAAAAACAATTAAGAACATGTGTGTGGATTTTAGTTGTCTTCTTGTTTTCAGTAATTATACTCTCTCTCTCTTCATATATATAATATATATAATATAATGCATATGTATAGTCTAATCCTAACCTCTGATTACTCATTTACCACAGCATTGTTCCAGGGATTTACTTATTTTCTAATCTCCTGAAATATCCCTATTGTGATTTCATTTTCTGATGCTAATTTGTTTACACATAAACTTCTAGTTTGGTAGATCAATTCCCTCTGATCTCTTCTGAGAGTTTGAAGATGCTACTTCATTTTCTCATTACTTTTTGTTATTTTATTAAGATGTGTCATTATAGTCTGAAATGTATTTGCAAGCACATTTTTTCTTTAGTACATATGTAATTTTCTCACTATTCTTACTATTTGATAGTTTAAATAAAATATATTTTAAAATGTATTTATTTTTATATGTGTGTGTGTGTGTGTGTGTGCACACATGTGCATGTGTATATTTATTTATATTGCTTAAGCCTCCATAATCTCCTTTTCTTGGAAGAATTATGACTTCAATTCCAGAGAATTCTTAGTCATCATCATTCTGAATATTGCTTGTCTACCACACTGTCTATTTTCTCCTCCCGGGTAACCCATTAGATGTTTATTGGCATCTTTCAGTGTCTCCTATTTATCTTAATGTATTTCTGTTTCACATTGTCCTATTCTTTATCTCACTGTACTGACTTTGGGTGAAGCAGGGGATAATCTTTAATACTAAATCTGAATTCACAAATTGTCTTTTAGATTGTGATTAATGTAGACTTTACTCCATCTTTAAGAGTTATCTTTACAACCTTGTTTGTAAAATATATTTCAAACACAAAAAGCCACCTAAGATAAATGCACATGAGAGGTTTTATTTTTTATTTTAAAATGAATATATATTTCATATATGCTTTTTTTTGATTTATATTTACCTGTTTTTTTCCCGTTTGTTTTCATTAGTAAAATTAGTTACAAAAAATAACACTCTAATGAGACTATAAGCTAATTTAAATATTTAGATACTTATTAAATGCAACAAATGTTATATTTACTATATTATATTTTGTGTATAAAAATAGTGCTTAGTATTTATTTTATTTATTGACAATATGTAGAATTAACAGAGGCCCCAGCATGTAGAGTAATAACTTTGAGTGTATATTATCTATTTTGTTGAAAATATAAGCTTTACATTTCATATTTAACTGCCTCTTTTCCCATATTTGATAATTTTTATACAGAGGAAATTGTGTAGGCTTAGGCTAATATTTATATTTTAAACGTTGAGAAATAGTCCCTTTTCTGTCTCAATCATAATTTTTGACTATGAATCCTTTTCTTTTAGTAAATACCATCACACTTTAGTTCACGTTGTAATCACACCAGACCAATCTGGCTTAACTTTTCTGTAACAAAATTGTGAGTTGTTTTTTAGTTGCTATGGAACCCTGCTTGAAGATCTCAAAGCCTGAGCATCTCGATGAACCAAGCATATTGGGTGGAACCTAAGTGATCAGACTGAGGAGTGGGGAACTGAATTAAGAAGAGGACATCACATGGCAGGATCCAAGATCCAATCAGATTGATCCCTGACGTCGTCCCATGGCAGGATCCAATCAGAGTAGGTTTTCTGGCGTCATCCATTGAAAGACCCTATCAGATCATGACTCATTACCCTCTGACTATAAAATCAATTCAACTCCCTTGTTCAGGGACAAACTTCTTTGGGAACTATCTCAAGTGTGTTCCTTACTTTTGCCAAATTATAAACCCCCCTTGCTATAAACGACTTGGCTGTGTCTACTGGCCTGATACCCACCAAGTGAATGAACCCTTCCATTTGGGAATTAACATTTTCAGACAGACAGCAAACATGGCTCATTAGTCTTTATGTTGCAAATTGAAAATAATTTTTTGTTAAATAAAGCAAAATTAAATAAGCATTAAAGTTGATATAATAATTCCTTCCATCTTCATGAACAAACGATCTAAAATAATCATAGACTGATTGATTTTCAAGATGCAGACAACACATTTCTAGTAGATCAGAATAATATAAAAATAATATACATTAGGTCTGAACAAAGTAAAATCAAATAACATTTTCATAAGTATATTGAATATCCTGATCTCTTATCAAAATATTTAAAAATAAATGCAGAAAACCCAGAAAATATTAGGGGAATAACTTTGTTGGAAACTGAATGTTCAGGATTAACAAGAATGTCATAACTTATTTTAGGTGAAACAACTTGAATTTCCCATGTGCTTGCCAATAATTATGGTTATTCCAATTAATGTTATTCTTTTCTAAAACTGTATAGATTTGAAAACTTTTTTTTTAATTGAGGCTGTAAAACAATACCAAACAATACCAGCTGATGTACCATTAACTGCCGACATTTATATATCAAAGATAGAGATTTCAGAGCACCTAACTAAAAGCAATTAAATATATCACAGAAGAATAATGAGAACATGAAAAAAATATCTGTGTTTGCATATAACTACATGATTCTTGCAAAATTTGAGAACTTCACAAATAATTTTATGCTAGTATCTGTTTCCATACAAACAAATATAGTAGATATGTGACATACATGCATTAATTAGAGCTGGCATTAGCATACTGAGTAACCATGGAAATGATCTCACTTCTGTTATGAAATTATGTTGTGAAAATACAAAAGAGTTTCAGAGATCAAAATTTAATGTCTGTAGTTAAATTTTATAGTCTCTGGGATTTCAGAAATAATTCTAAAATAAATATAATTATATATAATTTATTTGAATTATCTCTTACTGAATTTGGCTGGTTATTTGACCATTAGAACACCTGTGTGTATTGTCTTGTATGTAAATGTTAAATACTACATAAAACATCCAAGCAATGCTGGGCAGGCTGAAATTTGAGTCCCAGGCTACCAAAATCTTGGTGAAAAGGAAACAACAAAACGTGGCCCAATATTATGTACACAATAAATCCTAAGATTTTATTATAAGCTTTGAATTGTTGAGGGAGAGAGAAAAAGGAGAGCGCTAGGGATGAATCAACTTTTTGAAACTTTGAAAACTAAGCAGAGTATTTGACACTCTAATAGGAGCAATGAAAAACCAACAAGCTTGGATTCAGGGGCCAAGAAAGAGAAGACCTAGTAAGTATGCTAGACTTTCAGTTAGGTCTCTGAAAGGGTTGTAGTCTATAGTTTAGAGGAATCCTGGCAATAGACTAGCCTTGTCTGAATTAAGGTGATATGCTCACAGTCTACCTGTTGTTAAGGAGAGAACTGAATCCCCTCTGGTTGAAAACACCAACATTCAGAGCCACTAGCATTTTTCATACCACAAATTCAACATTTCAGAGCAATTCAAAGACATGCCAGAAAATGGGATTAATAGAGAATCTAGAGAAAAACAGACCGGCGTTCCAGGTGTTAAAGTTGTTAGAAAAAAAAAATGGTTTAAAATAATTCTGAGAAATGTGTTCAAGAATAGACTTATGAAGAGCTTACTAGACAATTGGAATTAGTTTTATAAAATAGAGTAAAAATGGAAATTCTTGAAATAAAAATTTTAATGACTAAAATTAAAGACATTAGCCAGGTGTGGTGCTACACATCTGTAGGCCCAGTTACTCTGGAAGCTGAGGCAGGAGGAGCACTTGAGCTCAGCAGTTTGAGGTTGCAGTGAGGTATGATTGCTCTACTGCACTACAGCCTGGGCAATAAAGTGAGACCCTATTATTAACAACAACAACAACAAAAAAATACATATCTAATGGGTGCAGTGCACACCATCTTGGGGATGGACATAAACATTTGTAACCCCATAATATGCTGAAATAAAAAAATTAAAAATACATGTGGTGCTTGTCTTTTCATTTTTGGGATACCTCACTTAGTAGAATGTGTTTCAGCTCTATCCAGGAGTATACAAGAGGTGCTATATCACCATTGTATCTTAAAGCTGAATAGTACTCCATGGTATACATATACAACATTTTATTAATCCACTAATGTATTGATGAACACTTGGGTTGTTTCTACATCTTTGCAATTGTGAATTGAGCTGCTATAAACTATAGTTTATAGTAGCTACTATAAACTATAAACATTCGAGTGCAAATGTCTTATTTATAGAATGTATTTTGTTCTATTGGGTAAATACTCAGGAATGGGATTGTTGGATCAAATGGTAGTTCTACCTGCAGCTCTTTGAGGTATCTCCATATTACTTTCCACAGAGGTTGTACTAGTTTGCAGTCCCACCAGCAGTGTAGGAGTGTTCCTATCTCTCCACATCCATGCCAACACTTATCATTTTGGAACTTTTTGATAAAGGCCATTCTAACAGGGGATAAGTGATATCTCATTGTGATTTTGATTTTCATTTCCCTGATGATTAAAGATGTTAAGCATTTTGTCATATGTTCATTGACCATTAGTCTATCATCTTTTGAAAAGTTTCTGTTCATGTCCTTTGTTCACTTTTTGATAGGATTGTTTGATTTTTTTTTCTTATTTTCCTGAGTTCTATATAGATTTTAGTTATCAGTCCTTTATCAGATGTGTAACATGGTAATATTTTCTCCCATTCTATATGTTGTCTGCTTGCTCTAATTATAGTTTCTTTGGCTGTGCAGAAGCTTTTCAATGTAACCAGGTCCCATTCATTTATTTTTTGTTGTTGCTTTGAGTGCCCTTGGGGTCTTCTTCATAATTTCTTCACCTAGGCCAATGTCTATAAGAGTTTTGCAATATTTTCTTCTAGAATTCTTATATTATCAAGCCTTAGGTTTAAAGCTGTTATCCACCATGAGTAGATTTTTTGTGAGAGGTGAAAAGTGTGGATCTTATTTCAGTCTTCTACATGTGTTTATCCAATTTTCCCAGCACCATTTATTGACTAAGGATTCTTTTCCCCAGTGTATGTTTTTGTCTGCTTTGTCAAAGATCAGATGGTTATATGAGAATGGTTTTATATCTGGGTTCTCGATTTTGTTCCTTTGATCTATGTCTCTGTTCTTGTGCCAGTATCATGTTGTTTTAGTTTCTATTGCCTTGGTCGTATAGCTTGAAGTCTGGTAAATTGATGTCTTCAAATTTGTTCTTTTGGCTTAAGATTGCTTTTGCTATAGAGAGTCTTTTCTGTTTCCATACAAAGTGTAGGATTATTTTTTCTATATCTGTGAAAAATGTGTTGGTATTTCAGTAGGGATTGCATGGAATCTGTAGATCCCTTTGGATAGTACAGACATTTTAACAGTGTTGATTCTGTCAACCCATGAGCATGGTATGGTTTTCCGCCTGTTTATGTCCTCTGCTATTTCCTCCCTCAGTGTTTCCTACTTCTCCCTGCAGAGGCCTTTCTCCTCCTTGGTTAAATATATTCCTAGGTATTTTATTTTTTTGTTGTTGCTATTGTGAAGGGTATTTAGTCTTTGATTTAGTTCTCAGTTTGACTGTTGTCAGCATACAGGAGAGCTTCTGATTTCTGTACATTAATTTTGTAACCTGAGACTTTGCTGAAATTTTTTTATCAACTCCAGTAGTCTCATGACAGAATCTTTGGTCTTTTCTAGATATAAGATCATATTATCCACAGAGAGCGATAGTTTGACCTCTTCTTCCCCCATTCGAATGCCCTTGATTTCCTTCTCTTGTCTTACTGCTCTGTCTAGGATTTCCAGCATTATGTTGAATAGAAGCGGTGATAGAGAGAAAACTTTTCTTGCTCTAGTTCTAAGAGGGAATTCTTTCAATTCTTCCCCATACAGCATGATGTTAGCTGTGGGTTTGTCATATACGGCTTGTATCATTTTTAGGTAAGTTCCATCTATGCCTATTTTGTTAAGCTTTCTTATCATAAAAGGGTGTTGAATTTTGTCAAATGCTTTTTTCTGCATCTATTGAGAGGATCATATGGTCTTTGTTTTTGCTTCTATTTATGTGATGAATTACATTTATGGATTTGCAAAAATTCTTGACAAAACCCTAGCAAACTGAATTCAGGTCCTTATCAAAAAAATAATCCCTCATGACCAGATGGGCTTCATCCCATATATGCAGAGATGGTACAACATATACAAAGTTTCCACTTTGGATCACAGAAAATATATTAAATTACATATGAGTGTTTATCAGCAATTGTAGGTCTATCTCACCGCAGTAGTATGAAAGGTTTATTGCTCTAAAAACCACTTTCAAATGATTAAAGGTAATGTTTGAGAGTTACTTTTTAATGTATGTGATTATTGAAAGCTATATCATAAATAAAATGAGGCAATGAGCGACCATTTTGTGAACTTGCAATAGTAAATCTTTAGCCTCAGGGTTTTGATTCTCTTGTCCAAACAGAAGGAGGAAATGACACAAGCTACAACTGCACCTGCTCTCCTTGCACCCAAAATAGCACAACATATCCTTAAAGCATCATTACAATATTTACAGAAGAATTAAAAGATCCCAAATCAGCCAAGCCCTGGTTCAAGCGGTAAAACACATTAGATAAGTGTGCCAAATTAGTCCTGAGCATGGGAACATGAAGACAAGTTATATTAAGCTCTGAAATGTAACAGAGGTGAAAGGATACAGAAAATAAGCGGTCATACCATGCTACTTTTTTATAATTTGAGAAAAATATTCCATTTTAAACTATGTTGAGTGTTCAAAGTCATTTTTATGTATAAGAAGAAATAAAGAATTGACTTCATTACAAGCTCTTCAAGAATAGTTTTATATGGATATATAGTGTTCCTATAATGAATATCACATAATAAATATAATTTTTTGGCTTAGTTTGGGTTGCTGTAACAAAATACCATATTTCTGGCTTAAACACAGACATTTATTTCTTACATTTTTGGAGGCTGGGAGTCTAATATCAAAGTACCAGCAGATTCAGTTCTTGGTGAGGCTTCTTCCCGGCTTGCATGTGGCTGCCTTGCTACTGAACACTTACATGCTCTCTTATTAGCATACTCTCAAACAGAGGGAAATCTGCTTTCTTTTCCTCTTCTAATAAAGACACTAATATCATTATAGGGGCTCTACCCTAGAGATCCAATTTAAGTCTGATTATTAATACCATCCCATTGGGAGTTAGAGCTTCAACAAATGAAATTTTCAGAGATTCAAAAATTCAGTTCATTACATTTTCCATGTATTAATTTATTATTGAGCAAATATGTATAGTGATTCCTTTGAGGCACTTTGTTTCATTCAAGTGGGCTGAAATTGAGAGACATGATCACAGTTCCTTAAACTTATGTTGAAGAAATATACTCTCTAAATAAATATAAAAATTAATTCAATAATTGAAAGCTTTTGATTATTAGAATATACAATCTCTAATGCAAAGCAAACGAATAGCTTAAACAAAACAAAGCTGTATCTGTCTCTCTCACATGTAACATTCTGATCATCTGGAGTCCAAACACATATGGTGGCTCCATTATTTTAAAGACAAATCTTTCTCTTGCTGTTCTGCCATCCTCAGAATACATCAGCTTAGATTGCTGTTTATACCCTAAAGCCTAAGATGATTCTACCCTCCACTGTGTCTGTATTGAGAGCCAGCTTCCAGGGAGAAAATGAAAAACTAGTGCATTCTGTCTTCAATTCAAAGGTATAACTTGATAGTTATAAAATCATATCTGCTCAAGATACATTGGCCAGAAACTAGTAATTTACACAGAAAGATTTGGAAATCTAGACTTTAGGTGGGTACTCATGTAGTTAGCAAACACTTTGATCATTAGAAAATCACAGGAAAAAAAGATATTGGAAGGAAAACTAGGATATCGTCCTTTCTGTTGTTAATCAAATATCTGAAAGTACTCTCCTTCCTAAAAACAGAACAAATTTACTTCTTAATGAGGAAAATACTTGAAGTATCAAGTTATCTTCCTCATGGAATTTTGGAGTTGGAATTGAAAACTACGGTAACAAAATTCTATGCAGAAAATTTTAAAATGGGGGTATGTAGGAACTAGTAGTCCATAGAATCTTTCGAATTCCACAGACCGTAATTCTGAACACTCCTGCCATGAAAATATAGTTCCTCATTACTGAGCAAGACTGACAGATTATGGTATCCTCTATGGGAGAAAATTCATTTTTTTTTTTTTTTTTTTTTTTTGAGACAGAGTCTCACTCTTGCCTGGGCTAGAGTGCCATGGCGTCATCCTAGCTCACAGCAACCTCAAACTCCTGGGCTCAAGCAATCCCTCTGCCTCAGCCTCCCGAGTAGCTGGGACTACAGGTATGCGCCACCATGTCCGGCTAATTTTTTCTGTATATATTTAGGTGTCCGTTTAATTTCTTTCTATTTGTTTATTAGAGACAGGGTCTCGCTCTTGCTCAGGCTGGTCTGGAACTCCTGAGCTCAAACAATCCACCTGCCTCGGCCTCCCAGAGTGCTAGGATTATAGGCGTGAGCCACCGCGCCCGGCTTCAGTTTTTATTTTACCACTTGGTTCCTGGATTGCACTGAATGAAGCCTCTTCTCTATTATCTTCTTATCTCATATATACAGTGGACAAAAAAAAAGAAATGTTTCTTTGAGACCTATATATCATTTGTAACCTACTAACTAATGGTAGAAAGTACACTGATGAGAGTTTTAAGAACATGATTCTGGTCTCCTTGGAAATAAAATGGTCTATAAAACATAGGAAATGATTCATTTATTTACTTTCAATAAGTTATATATGGAAATAATTTCATTCGAGAGTTAATCAAGATAATATTCTTTAGTTTTATGTTTACTCTTCTGCTCTACTGTTATATACTCTATTAGTTTGTGAGTGACTTTAGGTGCCAAGTCAATTTCTTAGATTGGAAAGTAATATAATAAATCTGGTTTGACTCTAATTTTCTGGTTGAAATATGTAACCAAAGGCAATCTTCTCCTCATCTGCCTCTTTAAATCTATTTTATTCAGTTTTCTAGGAAGATATTGCTAAATGAACAAGAAACAGACAATGCTCTCTGGCAGTAAGAAATTTTCCCTTCAGGTGCACTAAAGATCCAAGTACTGTTAGTGTATAGGGCTGAGGTTTCTATTCTGGTCTTTTTAAATAAGAGAATCTTAAGTTTGAAATGAAAACGCTATTACCTAGTTGTCGACTGCATTTCCTAGTTTTACTTTCAGCAGATGTAGCCAAATGACTAAATTCTATCCAATGATATACTAGTTAATGTGATTTTGACAAATTCTGGGTCATCTTAAATTTAAAAAACAAAACAAAACAAAAAAAACTCCTTGTCACAGAAATGTTAAGTAAGCACAGAACTTGCATAGTAGGTAATATTCTGTGCCATATCATCACTTTTATTGGAAGTGCCAGATATTATAGTAAATATTTTGGCTTTTCAGGCTATAGGTCCTCTTTCACAACAACCCAATTTTGCCATTGTGGCACAAAAGCAGGTATAAACAATACATAAAAAAATTGGTATAGTTGTGTTCCAATAAAACTTTATTTACAAAAGGAAACAGCAAACCATATTTAGCTCATGAGCTGGTTTGCCACCTTCTCCCTTAGAAAATGCCAATGCAAGATCATGTAAGACACTTAATGTCAGAATGACTTTTTAAAGCAGAATTTCTCCTCCAGAGTACATAATTCAACCCCAGAAAGTTATAGGAGAGTGAAAATTAAGCATTCATGTTTTTCAATCATTGATTTTTGATTCTTTGTATAGCATTTTAGCCTATCCATATCTCCTTACATCTATACTACTTATAAAATTACAAAACATAAAAAGCATTTTTCAAACATTGTTGTTTGGAAATTTCCTCTCTTTCTCTCAAAATTCTTTATTGCTCTATGTATTTTTTGTGTTTAGAAACACTTCTGCTCCAAAATATTTTATATAAATTATCTCATCTTACAATATGACAGTTTTTTTAAAATCAATACAAGTATCCCTCAGTATATTCAAGGGATTTGTTCCAGAAACCCCACATACTCTCAAATCCAGGCATACCCAAGTCCCATAGTTGATCCTGTGAAACTTGTGTGTAAGTTATGTTGTTCCTGCATATACTCAGGCTTCATATACTGAAAATACTATATTTTTGATCTGCATTTGGTTGAAAAGAATCTGTATGTAAGTGAACCTGCACAAGCTCAAACCTGTGTTGTTCAAAGGTCAACTGTATATACAAGTCATGCTCACATAAGCTTTAAATTATTTACCCATATGTCAAGTCCTATCACGTTTGCTAAAATTGAACCAGGGCTTCTGTTGCTATTTTGATTCCATGGACTTTTCTTCAACTTGAAAATAATATTTTCCAATCAGGAAGTATATCCCACAGAATACTTTACTCATTTCTCTATAACTCAGTTCTTGGGTCAGTATAAAGAGTGGTATGGTTGGAAGCATTTTATTCTTAAGCAAATAAATGACATACAATATCATTCAGTAATAAAACTGATGATATTTAATAATTAATTTTACTTGATAGAAAACTATAGGCATGCATTTCTTTAAGTACAGTGTCAAAAGAAATCACAACTAAACGTTATGTAATCATGAGGATTAAATGGAAAGGCCCTTCATCCATGACAAACATTGGTGCAACCAACATTTTATTTTTGTCTTGTTTTATTTTAAGTAAACTGAATGTTTCTAATCAATTTAATGGGATTACATTTGCATTCATTAGAAATAAAACTTGGTAACATCATGCCCATTTATTTGCAAAACCTAATACCACCATCTGTCAAACTATTTCAGTACTAAGGCTAAATTTTAAAAATATGCAATTAAGCCAATTTTGCCAAAATATGTATTTTAATATTTTTATATTGAAACTTGTTTAAGGCAATTTCATATAATCAACAAGTATTGATTATATTCTATGTACATTTTTTACTTTATTTACAGGACATCTCTGGGGATATTCCAGTGCATTCTGTACAACGGGTTACCAGGCCAACCAGCCACTGCAATTAACTGGTTTGATTCCAAGGCACAGCCCAGGGCAATTTTTCTGCTTTATGAATGACTCAGAAATAGAACAAGGAACATAGAAGAAACTCCATTGGTATTAGCACCATCAAAGAATTGTTTTTGTCTGTGCTCATTCTTAATTTTTTGGCATCAGTATCTATATAACAAGTATTGCAGAAGCCTGGACCAAAACACTGTATTCACATATCTTAAAGAAGAATGGTGTAGGATTTAACTTGTGTGGGATTATCACTGAAAAATTAGTTTGGAAAAAAAAGCTATCGAATGTCTCAAACCCCCAAATGTTCATTTAATACTGTCAATATGTTTTAGTGTGAGATAATACAGATTAAGCAGTTATATGATTTATAAGTAATTCAAGCATTCACATTGTCAGATTTGAAATGGAATGTCATGGTTGACATAGATATTGAAACATTACCAAACATTTACAATCAACAATAGATGTAATGATCTTTTTTTTCTTTTCTGCATATTATGGAGGTACAAATGTTTAGATTACATTGCCCTTGTCCCCTCCCACCCCGTCAGAATTTCAAGCCTGTCCCTCCCCCAGACTGTGCTCATCGCACTCATGTTTGTATATACCCATCACTTCCTCCACCCTCCCATCTGCCCCACGCCCGATGTATGTTATTCCTATACATGCATTTAGGTGTTGATCAGTTAAAACCAGTTTGAAGGTCAGTACGTGTTGTGCTTGTTTTTCCATTCTTGGGATACTTCACTTAGTAGAATGGATTCCAGCTCTATCCAGGAGAATACAAGAGGTGCTGTATCACCATTGTTTCTTAAAGTTGAATAGTACTCCATGGTATACATATACCACATTTTATTAATCCACTACAGAATGAAGAAAATTTTTGCATGATACATACACATCAGATAAAGGGCTGGTAACTAGAATCTATTTAGAACTCAGGAAAATCAGCAAAAAAAGAATCAAACAACCCTGTGATTTTGCTTTTTGTTTTCTATAAAACTCATGTTTTTTTCCTTCATCTTTTACTCCTTTGCTGTCTTCAGTTGCATTAAGTAAATATTTTCTATTGTAACCTTTTAATTCTATTGATAATTTTTGAGTGTACTTTTGAATTATTTTCTCATTGGTTGCTGTAGGCCATAAAATGTTTACATTTGCTTATGAAAATCTACTTTAATTTTATACTAATTTAATTCAATGAGAAATAGAAACAGTACTTCTATTTAGCTCTATTTTCCTTTTCCCATTTTGTACTATTATTTTCATAAGCATTGTCTATATAAGTTACATCCCAAAACACATTATTGCAAATATTGATGGATATATATGTGTGTATATATAATACATAGTGTATGTATGTACACACACACATACACTGACATAATGTATACTTACTTGAAAAGTGTGGTTCCCAAACTCTGGCCACGGCCTGGTCCTGGCCAGTGACCTGTTAGGAACAAGGCCGATCATCACAGCCTGAGCTCCGCCACCCCACCCCCACGATCCTCGCCCCTAATCAGCTTCTTCCATGAAACCTAGGAACCGGGGGCCACAGGTAAGCAGCAGTCACGCAAGCAAATCTCTGTATGTATTTACAGCCGCTCCCCATCACTCTCATCACTGCCTGAGCTCTGCCTCCCCCACCCAAGTTGGCAAAAAATTGCCTTCCATGAAACTGATCCCTGATGCCAAAAAAGATTGGGGACCGCTGCTTTGAAACATGACAGAAGAAAAGAGAATATGTACGTATTTATAGAGTTGTTGCATTAACCTTCTCATTTATAATTCCTAGTTCTCTGAAGCCCTGTGGATTCACTGGTGTCACTTCCTTACTTTAATACAGCATTGCATTAATTCACCTCTTTTGCGTTTTTATTCTCAAATATATTGTTTTTTTTATGTGATATAGGCCTAATACAATTTCATACAAATTGTTTCATGGAATGCTTTTAAAATTAGTGGTAAAGGGAGAAAAATATTCAATTAAACTATATGTATGTGTATGTGTATATGTATGTGTATATTATATATAATATTACATATGTTGTATATAATATATAGTTACTTTTCCTAGTGTTCTTTTTCATGTGGATACAAATTACTGCCTTAAGCCACTTGACTTATGCCTGAAGAACTTTACATTTCTTATATGCAGGTCTGTTGTCAATAAATTCTATCAATTTTTTCTTTGGTGATATCATTATTTTGCCTTCATTTTTGATTATTTTGCCGAATATTCTTGGCTGGCTATTTTCTTTCAGCATTTTGAATTTATCATACCACTGTCTTTTGTCCTTTATTTTTTCTGATGAAAAATCAGTTATATTTCTTTCTGGTATTCACCTGTGCAGAGCATGTCATTTTTCTCTTGCTGCTTTCATGATAGGCTCTTTGGATTTGGCTTTCAATATTCGTGCTATGATGTGTAGATGTGGATCTCTTTATGTTTATCCTACATGGAGTTTACTGTGCTTGTTTAGATATGTAGATTAATATTTTCCATCAAATTTGGAAAGTTGTAATGCATTGCTTATTTGAATATTTTTCTACTCTTTGCTCTCCCCTCTTTCTTTTTTGTACTACTATGCCATGTATGTTGATGTACAACATTTCTCAGAGGTTTTGTGAATTTTTCTTCATTATTTTTTTCTCCATCTTTCATATTATATAATCAATATCTATTTTTAAGCTCACTGATTCTTTCCTCTGCCAGCTCATAGCTAGTGTTGAGCACCTCTAGTAAATTTTTCATTTTCATATTTTTAATTTTCAAATCTGTAATATCCAATTTAATCTTTTTAATAATTTCTATTTATTGATGTATTCTTTATTTAATAATGCCTTCATGCCCATTTTTTACTCTTCAAGCATGGTTTTCTTTAAAAATATTTATAATGACTCCTTTGAAGACTGTCTTCTATGTCCCCAGCACTTGTGCTCTGTAAAAGGCAGTTCCTCATGACTGCTTTTATTTCCTCTTCTTTTTAAATATTTTATTTGTATAAATTCAGGGGGTACGAGGGCAATTTTTTTATATGGATATATTATATTATATAGAGGCAAAGTCTGGGCTTTTAATGTATCCATTACCCAAATAATGCACTTTGTAGTCATCTCTATGAATCCACGTCTCTTGTGTTTCTTTGCACGTGTCTAAATTTATTCCTGAAACTGGACCATTTAAAATATATTGTAGTGATTCTGGATACTGACCCCTCCCCTCAGGGATGGGGGTGTTGTTTTGTGTATTTGTTTATTAGTTTGGTGACTTACCTGGACTATTTCAGTGAAGTCTGTTTCCCCCACAGAGTGTAGCTAGTGATGACACTTCTCAGATTGCACGGCCTTGGCCATGTGCATAGTCACACTGACCATTTTCCCACCTGCAGAGATCACAACTGTTTTATCTGGGATCTCTTTGTGTCCAACTTTGCTCTCCCTATTAATCTTCTAAGTGATCTGTCCCTATTTGTATCATACTTAACTGTTGTCCTCTGTTGATTTCTGGGTGATTGACCTAATACTTGTGATAATATATCTGAAAATAAATTGTTCCACCGTGTGATCCAGTTGAAATTAGAATCCTGTATAATGCCTGTCTTTGCACCCAGCTTTCGCTGTATTTCTGACCAGAGGAGGGCTCCTTTTAGTTATTGTCTCCTTTGTTTTCTTTGTTAAGCTTTAATTATTCTATGATTTCTCTTGATTCTATTGTGCAGCTACCAACCTCCTTCTAATTAATCAATGTCACAATATCCCTTGCTTTCAAGAACACCCTTACTTGGTTTTCTTCTATACTCTCTATTTGAAATAAAAGTAATAAAAGTAATGAAGTAATAAATAAAAGTAATAAAAGTAATGAAGACCTACGGAGCTCTCTAGTTTACTGCCTTTCCCACTGGAGAGAAACTCTGCATAGCTGCTACAGAACATGAGTGGGGACAGCCAGTGCTTCTTACGGAGTGACAACCCTGCTCTATGATTAGGTCTCAGAGACAGCAGTGACCTCTAATCTTTTCAGCTTGTCTTTCTGGTTTGAATCCTCGGGCCAGTGAGTAATCTGGCTTAAGGGTAATCATGGCCCAGTATGACTCATTTGCCACACCTGAGGTGCAACTTCCATCCTACTGGGGATATGGAGGAAGAAGGGAGTCATATTTCTTTCAGCCACCTTTGCTTGGAAAATAACTTTTTCATCGAGGAGGTGGGATGGATGAAAATCAGCGGTGGCCTGCCTCTGCTGAAGAAATTCCACACTACTCAACTGGGAGCTAAAAGGAGCCACAGAACATTGCTGTTCTTGTCAAGATTTAGGGGACATTACAGAATAGATGTTTCTCTGTTTGATGAATTTCCTTAGTTAAAACAGTATATTTAAATCGTTTTCTCCAGTATATATATATATATTTAGAAAATCTCCAGAAAACGTCATACCACCATCTGTGTTTCTCTGAGATAGTTTTTAAAATACATATGGCATGTCAAAGAAGAAGAAATATCCTACCTTAAAGAAAGGTCAAAATAATATCAATAACTCATAGAATGTATAAATCATGGTACAAAATACTGACATTTTCACTGAAAAAATTACATCATTAGCAATTTCTTTTTTGAGCATACAATATTTTTTATGTTTGTAATCACTTCCTGGATACAAATTATTGGGCCATTGACCACACTATACTGTATACAACTGTTACGAATAATTATAGTGAGTGTAACTATATCTGCAATTTCCCTTTGAAATATTTCATTGATGTGGAAACACAGTAGGACAGAGCTATCCAAAATAATGTTCTGCAAAGATGGAAAATTTTGTCTACATTGTCCAACATGGTATCATTGGATACAAGTAGTAATTGAAAAATTGATATGAGGTTATTAAATCAGAGAAAATTAATTTTTATTTTATAAAATGTTAATTAATAAGCCCCATACGGCTAGGAGGTAAGTATTAGACATCATAGCCTTAAACTCTTCTAGAGAACATAACACAAGACATGAGATTAGTGGGAGAAATTTGGATGCTCAACAGCTCTGTAATTATGTAGTTCCACAAAGGATTACGGCTCTTGGGTACTCTCTTCTTATATTGAGCAATCAGGGAATATCTGTGAACTACTTGAATGTGCTTTCAATTAGTCAAGGAAGAAAAGAAGTTGGGAATTCTGAACTCAGTTGAAGCACTCAGATGTGAAGATTAAAATGCCTTGTGATTTTTAAAAAATATTATTAAATGTTTATTATCATAATTACATAATTAACAATAATATACAGGAATACAGGATAAAATATTAAAGACAGTAAGGTTGTTTTAATACTATTCGTGCTCAATAAAGTCATTTAATTATTGTCCAATGTTATTCAAAATGCTATCAAATAATCTTTGTCTCAGGCAGTTAAAAATTTAGAACTTTGAAATTTTAATACTGTACAGAATGTGTTTACACAGATCTCTAATAAATTGCAGTTTCTTACAAAGACAGGTATTATGCATTACAGAGATTTCTACTCCCCAAATGCCCAGAATTATGCTTTATTTGAAACATTCAGGAAATGTTTATTTCATTCCTCAATATATTATTGCAAAGTCCTAGAATATATACTGTTAATAAACAAGTACATTTAGCAGCAATAAATCTGATATATTAAGTGTATTGGTTTGCTTAGAGAAAAAAAATCTTTGCTTATGTTCCTTTAGAAACAGATCATTTGCAACACTTTAAAAAATGAATATGCCTTTTCTCCCAACCTAGTAATGACTTCAGCAGGAAGAACTCACATGCTTATATGGTATCCTACAGTGCAACCATGGGCAGGGTATAATGGTAGCCTTGGTGAAAGGAAATTTTATGGTCATCCCCCAGCAAATGCTTTTCATAGCAAAATGATCACATAATTATGAGAAAATACAACAAACTCAGAGTTATGGTACAACTTATCTGTCTCTTCCTGTTACTGACAGTCTGTTCTAACTAACTGTATTTGTCAGGAAAGGGTGAAAATTACAAAGTAAACAAGAGGAAGGAAAAGACAGTAAAAATGAGGAGCGCATGTTGAGTCTGCACCTGCTTATAGCCTTTCTCAACAACAGCTACCACTTTTTAAAGTTTAATAGTGAATTTCTCAATACTATAATAAAACAAAAATAAATCATACAGTGCAGAAACTCTACCTGCATAATGTCTGTTTTTTGTTTCTTCCAAAAACACACATAGGAAGTCTTCATGCCATTTTGTAGAACTATTATTGGTTATAGTATTCTATAGTAATAAAGGAATTTATAGAGCAGGGCAGAATAATTAGGTGAGTATTATAATTCTATCTTACATTTACCATGTATTTATAGGAATTTTGTGTGAAATTACTATCCACTAACAAATTTTCTATACCATGTTACTGAAAAGGTGCTATATCATCAGGCTACAAATAATAGAGATGAGAGCCTCAATGCTTTTTTGTTGATCTTTACAGTAAGTTAATTTTAAAAATATCTTAATGTATCTTTTTTCCCCATTAAGGTAGTTTTGAAGTGGTTTTCTTTAGAAAAAAATTAATAGAAATTAATTGTTATTTAGAAATATTCATTTAAAATATAATTCATTTGGAAGTTTTTATCAAATTAAGCACATGCATAGATGGACACACTCCCACACACATGTAGAGGTAATGAAACATACTTTTTAAAATCCAGAATAATTAGTACTTACCAAAAACAGTGAAATAGAGAAAGTTTTATTGAATTTCCTAGAGTTTCTTTTACATATAATTCCTTCCATCACATCCTGGTTTCATAGTAACCTTTAATCTCTAAGGATGTCAAAGAAAAATTACACCAGACAGAGTTAAACAGGGAGGAACTTTATTTGACATTTTTGCAATAGGAAAGATTAAATTCAACTCTACCAAAACAAAAGGCAGCAGAATTTTTAAGTACTGGCCTGTTGGTCAATATGATTAGATCATCTCTGTTTGCTAATCACTACTTATCAAGTTAGGCTCTTACTGTCCCAAACAGATTGGAAGACAAGGACTCTATCTTTCTTTACATTGTAGTTATATTTCTAAGGATGACTCTCAGATCCTTGAGAGAGACTATCCTGGGTTATAAAATAGGCAGGAGGCTGAGAGAAGATTTATATATCAAAAGAGCAAGGAAGAATTTATGATTGCAAGTTTTCTACAGTACATGCTGTAAGAAAAGGGAGATCAGAGGACTATTGTCAGGAAAATGGATGGGGAATATGTGTATTGTCAGGAAAATGGATGGGGAATATTTCTGTATCCTTGGATGTGGCCTTTTGACTGAATCCAAATTTTATGAAACAAATTCTTTTAATAAAGATGCTTGTTCTGTGAAGTTTAGATTTGGTCAAGGGGCCACACTTGGGCATCTGGAAGGCCACATGTGCCCTAGAGGCCACACATTCCACATCCTTTATGGTAAAGAATCAGGGATCAGCTTTCCATGTTCTTATACATCACAAAAATACACTGCAAAAATCATGAAGTGGAATATTTCATTTTACAAAATATTGGGACCAAATAAATATGGAACCATTTAATACGGGATACCCTCAAACTGTACATAAGAAAGAATTGGGGAAATTTCAAAGTTATCACCTATTTTGCTTCACTTCTCACCAGTTAGAGTATAACTTGTTGGAAAGGTCAGCAATGCCCTCTGTATCTGCCTAAATGTATAATGAATTGGCATGTTATCTACAATGAAACTAGGGAAGAAGAAAAACTCATTATCCTTGGATTATTTAATGAGTAGATTCTTTGCTAAAAATTTCCAGTAGGAGTCAGATTTATGTTACTTAGACATATATCAAACAATTATTTTAATAGGTGGGAGTGAATACAATACAAATCTTAAGACAGTTAAAAATTGGGGTGATTAATGGGTGCAAAAATATAGTTAGATGTAATAATATTTGATAGCATAACAGAATGACTATAGTCAACAAAAGTCATGTTATACTTTAAAACAACTAAATGAGTGGAATTAAATGTTCCTAACACAAAGAAACAATAAATGCTTGGTGTGATGAATATCCCAATTACCCTGATTTGATTGACATATTGTATGCCTGTATCAAAATATCACATATATCCTATAAATATATACAAATATTATCTACCCATAATAATTAAAAATTTAAAAAATCTAAAAAGACAGGAATAGAGGCACTATTTAAGCAGCTTATTTTGTTAAAAACTTCTAACGTGTCAAGACCTAAAGTAATAAGACTTTCCCATTAAGACACTGTTTCTGCTGCCATTATGTTTGCTCCAGCACACTCTTAGTAACTTCTCCTAAGGCTCAGGAAGGCACTTTCATCTTCTTTACATCACACTGTATAGTGTTGTGAGAGGCAAGAGATAACACAAGAACACATAGCAAAGATGTATTGAGGAAAGTACCTTCATCACATTTCTGAACAGAAGGGAGCAGAATATAGATGGGCTGGAATTAGTTATCAAGCTTTTCAGCACATAAATCAGCTGTGTTTCCTCTTCACTACCTAGGATTAACCTCAGAAATCCAAAGCCAAGCTTCCATCCACATCTAATGGAAGATACAAGATGATCTTCTTGATAATGATGCATACACATTTCTCATTTTTATGACGACCCTTCTAGAAGCAAAATAATCAAATGAATTTATATATAACTCATTAAGAGTATAAATATCTGCTTGTAATATTTCAGGCATGTGAAAACTCAAAATACATTCAATTATCCATTCACTTATTAAATATTTATTGTTCACCAACTAGATAGTAAAGCCTGTGCTTTGTGCTAAATATACACTGGGGAGTAAAAGAAACATGGTTCTCAAGCTCATGCAACAATGTCTCCTAGGAAAGACACAGTTACAAAAGATGTAAATAATCAAAAAGGTGCAAAATTTATGATCAAAATGATGCTAAATGTTACAAGAATACATCTCAGTGAGCTGCTTTCTCACTTAGAGGATGAAAAAACATTTCTCTGAAAATGTGCTATCCACATGTGGTAGTGAGAAACTTAGAAAAAACAAATCATTGATTGAAGATTTAGCTATGGAGAAGTTGTACCTGCCAACTTTTAAATTGTTTATTTCCTCTTTCAAATACAGTAATCAGATATGGTAGACATACACTAAGGGACTGTCTTGAATAGTGCCCTTTACTTGAGTGTGGGCAGAACCTATGACTTGTCTTTAACAAATATAAAATATATAGAACAGATGTAAAAGAATATTACAGAATATTTATTGTATCAAATAATAAATAATGAATTCTTCCTTATTCATTCATTGATTGCATATTGTTTATTAAATCATTTCTCTACAGTTGACCAAAGTTAACTGTAGAGAAAGTCAGTTTCATGCTTTGACTTTCAGGAAAGCATGTTTTTGTTATTTAATTTTATTGATAAAATATTTTAATGACTGAACGTCTCTCTCTGTTTCATTGCAAGTAAAACTATGATCATCATTTAATTATATCGATATCCAATCTTATTTTGAATAGAACCAATTATTTTGAATATACATTCAAAATTATGCCATTTTTAACTGTACGTATTAATATTTGTTGTTTAAAGTAATGTGATTTCAAACTCTGTTCAGAGATTACTTATAGCAACTGTTTTAGGTTTTGCATATACATTCAAAATAAGATTGGTTTTATTCTATAAATTTATATTTTGCACCATAGGCAATAAGTATGATTCTATTTGTATAAAATAGAATATTGTAATAAAGTTAAATCTAATTTCCTTGTGAGTTGCTGAAAACTGTATTTTAAAAGTTGCAACAATAACTTTTTTCTTGGAGACTGTTTCATGTTAATTTTTCAGTCTACATGTGACTATAATGATATAACTAAATGATTACTTAATTTGCATAATAATTGTGGAGGTAACAATAAGTAATAAGGTATAGAGCAAAGAAAGTTAGAGAAAGACAACACCCTCTTATTCATCATAATTATACTAACACGATGATGTCAAGAATTTTTCTAACTTTCTCAGGAATGTTTTTTTCATCATAATCTTGCAAACCTCCTCATCTGCATAATTTAAGCCCTTGTTTTATTGTAATTTTGACTCTCAACTCTTGGCGTTACCTCTGTAAGTCTAGAAATATACACACATACAATTACATAGAAGCTTCCTTGTCAATACAATTACTCTAGTGACTTAGAGTGATGTTTTACATTATTTAATAAATCATGAAAAAATGAATCTCATAAGATGGAAAATATGATTTTTTAAAAATGCATGTCTCAAATACCTAGCATCTCTGTATTAGTTTCTTTATTCTTAGGATATTAGCTTAATATATGTTAGAGTTAAAAGTAAATGAATTCATCATTCCCTTGTGTGGGGGAGGGACGAATGTTATAATATAGGTATATTCTTGGCATATAAAATAGTACTTCTAGCAACTGTTTTAGGTTTGTTATTCTGACAGAATTTCCAAAGAAGTGGAAACTCTGTTTCTTCCTAATTCCCCCATGGAGTCTACGGCACACAACATGAGCCCTATAATCTGCTATAAAGCAAAAGCGAATAAACGATGTTTACCTGCATACATTTTTTATGGCCATTTGGAGGCTTTGATTCTGCAGGGAACCCATTTCCCTTTTACCCTGGGATCTTTTCCCATCATGATTAAACAAAGGCTCACTCACTAGCACAGCTGAGATAAAAGGATTTGTTGGGCCTCTCTCACATCAGGCAGGTGATGACGGATCCCCATCTATTTCAGGAACAAACTTCAAACTAACCACAGGTGATTTCCTTCCCGTGCTGAATGGCACAGCAGACATTATGTGTTCCACAACAGCAATCTCTAGCTTATTATTTAGCTCCATGACAGAAAAACAAGTAAAAGCTCACAGATTTTAAAATACGAGTAGATACAAAGAAAAGGGAATTCATGTAGTTCTAGTAAACCTTCAAAGGATGTTTCAACAAGCATATTAAATTGTATTGTTAAGTTTGTGAAGGCACTCCAATGGCTTACTCACCCATATCACAAAAGTGGATAAGGTTAGATAGACGAAAGATGATAGATGGATGGTAGACAGATGGATGAATAGATAGATGCAAAGCAATGTATAGCTGAGCAGGCAGAATATTAAAGAGATGCACTCCTAAACTTTATTAAAATATCAATCTGCTTACTCCACACATACCAAATATTATCGTTGTTAAAAAAGAGAATACTTTTTGAAATATAAATTTATGTGGGATTAAACAAGTTCTTTGTACTTTTAAGCTCCCAAAAGACTATAAAAGGGATTATTAGATGTCAGAATTCAATAATTGTCTTCATCATAATAAAATTTTATTAAGCACACAACATGCTGGGCATACTTCTGTGTTCCATGCATATATCCTGGCATTTACTCTGCTACACATCTCTTTGAGATAGAAGCAAACAAGGGTAGAGATGTTAAAGAACCTGCTACAGGTCAAAGAGTTGGACATATGTGATTTGTAATAAAATATAGTTTTGTTTCCTTGTGAAAATGAACATCACTCAGAATTTGTGTCTTTTCAGCTCCCTGGCTGGACTGACTGTTTACCTTTTATATTAGTTTTCAAATTCTTGCATTGAAATTTTTGTGCATTAGAATATTAACTCTCTAAGTGTTAATACTAGTGTTGTATTGTACTATCAAGCAAATTTGAGAAACATTGTCTAACGGAAACTTAAGCATATTTCTTTATTATAGTAATTATCTGAGATATTCAATTACTAACATATATTGTGATTCACATAGGAGCATTCTGGATGTTTGGATTAAAATAACACTTCTTTTGTTGTTTTAGTGAAATAATAATTTCTTAATGAAACAGTATTCATAAGTTTTGTAATTTTATAAAATATTGGGAAGATGGAAAAATGAACAGAAGAGCTGTCCTCCATGCCACTTAACTTCATCAAAACTATAGCCACAGACATTACGCAAAGTCAAGTAAGACATTAACTTGGTACTTAGATATGACAAGAAATGTGGGATGATGAAAGGGACTAGTGAAAAAATAATCACTATAATGACAAAAAAATGAATTCAAGTTCTTTTTCTCTAAAAATCATATTATTAATATATTTTATCATGTCTTACTTTTGAAGATGATATGACAAGATATATCATTCAGCCCTCACATATATCTAAAGTATAATGAGAAAAAATAACCTGAACATATGGTACATATTGGCATGGCAATACAAAGGAAAATGATATGTACATCTTAAAATACATATTTTAGTAGGCATCTATTTGGGCACTCATCCATTCAATCATTTATCCAGTAAGTATTTTTTGATTATCTATGCTATCGTCTAGGCTTGTTCAATGATTAAAAAAAAGGATACATACGAATAATTTAAAAAAGGGAAAGATTAATCTTATAATTAACAGTTTTTAGTGATCATGCTTCTATTGCTAGTATTATTACTACTCATAACTAAAATAATTGATACCTTTTACCTAGCACTTACTACAGTAAAGATTCTGGAAGAAAGTATATCCCAAAGGTTGGGCACAAACTATGAAGTCAAAGTACCTGCACTAGATTCATATATGCATTTTTCTTTGCTGTATGGGCTTGGGCAAATCACTTCAACTCCTACCTAAATTTTCTCATCTATTAAATGAGAATAACAGATTTTTCTGAGAAATGAGATAAATGAAACACATTTTTTAATTAGCAGCTGGAAAATAATAATCACACAATAAATGTCAGGTGTTATTATCTACAAAAATGGTCTTCACGATTCTGTTGAGGTGCATTCCAAAAAAACTTATCAAAAATTTCCTATTTGCTATTTTTAATTGGCATCTACATTTTTATCATGTCTAAATTAAAAATGTTAAAATTTCTGGTATATTAGAAAGAGTAGTATTAACAATTTTTTATGTAGAACTTAAAGGAATTCAATGTCAATGAAATTCCATAGCAATTTTATACTCTCTACCATCCTGAAAATGATAAATATGCTCTTACTTAAGTTTCTTAAATATTGTGCAGCACTTCTTTTCCTTAATATATTTCAATTTCACTAGCCTCACAAATTTTTTCTTAGTGTATTATGTGCTCTGTGCTTCAGTAAACACCCTCATACTTCTTTGCAAGAGTTAAAAAGGATTTGAAAAAGTATAAAAACATTTTCAAATATGAGATATCACTATATTCCTTATTAGTAAAAATAATTCAAAACCACAAAAATATGTTATAAATTCTATAATTATTAAACAAAGGTAAAACTTTCTTAGAAATAAAAATAGTGAGACTTTTTCAGTTAGTTTATATATGTTTAGATGAACATCACTTATAATGAAGGTTAAACAGGGATCACCATCTATTGTCTTCCTGTTTTTCATTTTCATAGGTGTAAAAACTGACAAAACATTTTAAAAAGCAGATAAAAATGAAAGAAGTTTGAGTATATCCATATTATTCAGTCCTTTGAATCCAAGGTTATGTGCCAAATTTTACAGTAGTCAGGTCTTAGAATGTATGCCTCTTGACCTATTAGTTGGTAACTCAGATAAAGTACTCCTTAAATTATTTTGGAAGAAGCAAACAATAAATGAAAGCACTCAACTGTGAAATAATTTGTCACCAAACCATTTCAGTGGCTTATTGTCTTTATATTCATATTGTATTTTGAAAGTTCTTTGTTTGACTACTTTTAATTTAACTTTCAAAACAGGCCACCATATGAGATGAAAGAAATTCCATAGTGGAAAAGTCAGGTCCAGGGGCTGCAATTTATGACAACTGAGTTTGGAAAGAGGAACACACAGGGGTGTTTCTGACAGATATTTATTAGGAATGAGTATATGGAATTTGAAGTTCTAAAAATTTATTTGCTAATACTTGCCATACCCAAAAACATTTTCATACACCTGAGGAGCAAATGTCTCATTTTGAAGCTAGCAATCACTTTTCATCCTCAGAGAAATCTTGTAAGTAGCTAACAACTTGTCCATGTTTATAGATAAGGAAACACTGCTTATAGAAATCTGGTAATTTACCAAGGTCACACAAGCAACAGGTGGCTGAGTTGGGATCCCTGCCAAGGCAGCATGACTTTAGAACTTCACCCTCATATCACCTCTTATGCTGGCACAAAATGTACCTGAGCCACCATATTACAGTTCACAGTTAAAATTAGACTTACGCAACGTCAAGGAGATTGAATTTTTGTTAGGAAGAAGAGCATTTTGGAAGAATATAATGTGTAAAAAAAGAACTGAAATGCTTATTCCATCAATTATAAGATCTAAATCTTTAACATTTCTGATATCTGGATGCATATTGCAATAATGCATGATCTGGTCTAATTTGCAGGGCTTTTTTTTCTTAGTGATACATGGAGCATAAACATAAAATCTAAAATAAAGAACAATAAAAACAACAAGAAATATCAATGTACAATATAAATATGAGCAGCTTGCATGAGATAATTCAAATATACTAATAAAAATTTGATGACCAAACCAAACTTCATATTGGTAAGAATTCTTGTGCCTATGTATGAAGATTTTATGTGATATTTAAATATTATATAATCTCTGCAGTTATTACAACCTTATTAATTTGTGTAGATAACTAAATATCAATTATGTTTTCATTAGTAATACTTCTGAAAAAGCACCGAGTGTTCTGTCAAAGTTTATTTCACTTACTACATAATTTAAAAGATAAGAAATATTAAAATGAAAACAAAACCTGACAACATTGGATTTCTACATTTTGGATTTAAAATGTCAACAATATATCTATAATCTCTGAAAATTATATATTTTCAAGAGTCAAATTAATTTTAAGACTCAATAAGTTTGAAAATTGATGTATAACAGCATCTTGAGGAAGAGGATGTAATTTTCTGTTCAAGTGGAAATAAAATGAAGACAATTCTGGTTTTTAGAATCATGTTAAATTCTCACTTTAATGACTCATTTACACAAATTCAATTATTTCTTATAGTAGCAACATCTACTACAATTAAATATTTGCATAAAAACACCATTTAATAAATTATATTTCCCAATGTTGATTGTTTTCTCTAAGAAAATATTAGTTTTATAAATTTTTATTTTATGTTAATTCATATTTTATTATGAAGTATACAAATGTATGCTTTCATGTTGTTAACATACATTTCTTCAGTTTTAGATTGTAAATGTTTCCCATCATCAATAAATATATTTAGAAACATTAAATATAATTTAAAAAATAATAAATGTCACTTAATCACTTTAGTGAAGACAACCTCTGCCTAAATTTTGTTGTATATCTTTTTGGAACCTTTTTTTATTGTCAGTTAGATAGTGTTACTTTAAAAACAGGGTATTTTTTAGGACAGGTGTGGTGGCTGATGTCCTTAATCCCAGCATTTTAAGAGGCTCAGCAGGAAGAACACTTGAGCCCAGGAGTTCAAAGCTACAGTGAGCTATGATCACACCGCTGCACTCCAGCCTGAGCAATAGAGCAAGATCCTGTCTCTACACACACAAAAAAAGAAAAGAAAAGAAAAGAGAAGAGAAAAGGATCTTAGCTGTCTCCATTGAGTTTCTCATAACAGCAATGATATTTTTCCTAATTATAAAATTAAATTAGTGTTTCAAACAAAAATTGGGAAAATATTCAGGGGAAAATAAGGTTTTCTCAAACCACTCAAAGCACAGATACAACATTTAAATTTATTTCATTTCAATAAAATGTTGTGTGAGTGATAGATACATACAGCATTACACTTTTTCTACTTGTAATTAATAATTTCATTGTCATTTCTGCCATAAAAATTAATAATAAAATAATATTTTCATAGCTCTTTTAGCCATTATTACTTAATTTTATATTTTGAATTTTGAATCACAAACCAATGTTTTCAAATATAGGTGCTTATTCTCCACTGTTAAAATGCTTTGATAGATACTGACAAGTTTCTCTTTAAATCAAGGAAGACTCCCTTCAACAATTTATGGAATACTAAGTTTTAAATTGAGTGATAAATTGTCTTTAGTCAGCTATATGATGTATAAAAACCCATTAAATAAATTGAAATAAGTAAACTTTGAGAATATTTCCTGGTAAATATATCAAATCAAACACATGTATTTATCTCAATGCACACCCAAAATACCACTACAAATTCATAGCGATACATTGCATTGATTATTCAGAGTAAGATCTTGCAAGGATTCACAAGACTTCATAGATTGCATTTATATTCGTATTCAATATAAGAATTGAATAAATGTAAAATACATATTACAGCAGAAGAAAGAAATTACAGGCAATTATAGATGGGTCCAAACACTTACAGATCCCTTTCTCTGTGAATGGAACATGATTTTAAAATTTGAATATGAACTATCAATAAATGTATGAGGTATCTTGATTTCAGGAGAGTACACGCAATAATTTACAACTGGGTATTTTTTATCTTGCTGATTACACAGTTAAATCCAGTCTCTGTAACAGCTTATACTATGTGTAAATCATTAATCTATACATGCAAACAAAAGTGTAGACAAGCTTACGCTGCCTTCCTTATGAGATCATTCAAACTGTAAACAGATCATTAGAAATCCATAACTACCACATGCTTATTTTGGAAGTGTCTGTGTTCAAACATCCAGATACACAGAGGTTTTCATAAAGCTGTCTAGGTCCAGTTGAAATATATTAGAAATTATAATAAAAGCTGTCAATGGATTATTGGAAAATAAAAGGAGAATGGGTGAATTAAAAATCACATTAACTAGCGAGAAAAGCACAATTGTAACTCTCTACATGGGTGGCAATAGGACATATATGTAGCAAACCAATTTTTTCTGAAGGAAAGCAAAAATCTTTAGGAATTGGAGGCCACAAGAACCTCAGTGACATGGAAATAAAGTGGATCCACCTGAGCAACAATTAAACAAAAGGACAGAGCTTCTTTTCTGAAATATAGCTAGCCTATACATTTCCAAGTAAAAAATTCCCAGAAAGTTTGGATAAGATACAAACCAAAGAAAATATACATTAAATGTTCCGGCTTAGAAACTAAGAGAAATTATACGATGGTGAAAATGTAAGCAAATGTGAAAGTCAGAGGGGTAGACAGGCAGCAGTGTCCCACCTAGTCTAGGGGTTGACAGCCCAAAATAACTGACTGAGGGCAAAGATCACAACTAATGGAGGCTTTTTTAAGCCAAAGTGTGAGGATGCATCCAGAAAAACACAAACTACAGAGGTGACTGTTTTCTCAAAGCAGGATTCGAGAACAATGGTGTCCCACAGAGAAGAGGAAAATTAAATAAAGAAGCATCAATGCCAAATTGTAGGCAAACAATAAACTAAAAAACAGTGGACAGTCTAGAATCTAATAACAAATGTGCTCTAGCTTCTTCTGAAATATGTTTTTTCTCTCCCTAGTTTCTCATTTTTACCAAGAGTAAATCATGGTAGGACCTATTTATTTGCAAAATAAATTTTAGTCTTATTATATTTGGCTACATTATCTGCATAAAATGCAGCAAGACTGCTTAATGGCCATAAAGGCTTTTTTCTGTTTGCTTTGTTAATTGGCCTTTTTGGAAATTTTTTATAAAGAATGTTAGGTTAGACTCTTTTTAAAAAGTCTCCTGAGGCTAGTTAAGCCAAGGATTTGTCAGACTGGCTGCAAAAACTGTACGAACTGGGCAAATTCCTCTTTCCTTGAGGTCCCAAAATAAGTTTCCTGAACATGTTTGAAAGTGACATTCTTTACCTACTGCAGATTAGAAGTTTGTAAATGACAAGGGCCAAAGCCAGTCTTTCCAAAGCGCTTCTTATCAGCTCTCTAAGGTCAATCTTAATTCTTCAAAGCTATCTGGCAATATCTGAAAATATCCCATTCCAGTCAAAGCCCTGGTAAAATATCTGTGTCTCCAGTTGTGTCCTATTATAAAAGAAAGCAGATTTTTATTGAATATGCACGTAGGGGCTGGGCCTAGAAGAAAGGACGGATGGATGGATGGATGCAAAGAATGTGAGCAAGGTGAATGAAGGGCCAGGTGACAATGCCGGCCCGGCCCAAAGCTGCTTGTTCGCTGTGTGCAAAGGTCAGCTGAAAACAGTTGACCTGTATGGAAGTTGTTAAAGAAGTTTGCAAATGGCCCTGATCCTTTGCACGTGTCCTTGGAAATAAATACAGGGAGGAAGTTAGCTGAGGAGGCCATTTTCTCCTTCAGACTTTGGCCTCTCCCTTTTTCAAAACATTGTTTCAAGTAATTATTCATTCCTTCGCTGCAGAGCTCAGGAGCGAAAAGCAGCCGCAACATATGCAAGTAACTATATTGCCGTAAATTAAGAATAATCACGAATAGTCTCTAAATTCTGGAGAAATCAATTAGAAAAATGATTCAAATTTTACTCACAAAAATATACTTTACCAATTTTTTTCAAGCTATAAATAGGACAAAAGAAGAAAATTTCTTGACTTGTGGAAAACAAAACATAAATCATCAATGTTTGAACAGAAAAGTCATAAAAAATTATTTGAATCCTAAATTTAGTCTCATGTAATTATTTTTTGTTCTGTTTTAGGTTGGATTAACAATCCCCAGTTTTTTAAGTCCAAATGGTATGATCTCTAAAGTTATCGGAAACTGGTATTCAAGAGTACCTGTCAAAATCCTTTCTATAAATTTCCTTGAAGCAAATTTTGGACAATAGCCAGTTGAAAACCATCTTAGGGAAGATTTCAAATAAAATAATAATTGTACATAGATGAAAAAATTTCTTAGAATAAATATGGTTAAAGAGAATTGATAAAGAAATTTGGTTATATTTATGGCATCCAACAATTTACCTTAATCATAATACTGATAACATATATCAAGACATATCAGAAGTTTTTAGGAATTTCATACAATTTTTGAATACATATTCATAATATATTTATACAAATATAATTTAAATAAGTTATACACCATTTTATATTTGACAATGTTTCCTATAATATCACATACCAAATAAGCTGAATATGTTTCTCTTGGCCTTCTAAGGACCCTAATTTGAAATTTTGATTTTGGAAAGTTTGCCAAATATCAAAAGTTTAAAACACTTGATATAACAAAAAAATTACAATTCATTATAAAATAAGTCATGCATTTAACTGAAGAAATAATGCAAAGAGTTTAAAAAGCAGAGACTCAGTTTTCCAAACAATCATAAGACCTAATAAAGATGCCATAAAGTTAAAAATAAGTATCTCTCCTTCCACTCTTTTCTGTAGTTTACTCAAAAGATGAATAATTTTTTTAATATCTCTATTAAAATTATATGAATATCTTGTTCAAACCAAGTTTTATCTTTTTATTAGTGTATTAATGTTAAAACTTAATTTAATAAAATCTTATAAATAAATCTATCCAACCTTAATTAGTTTGACCACAAGGTAAGATTTTTATAAACATTGCATAATCTTTTACCTTTTTAACCATTTTCTTTCTTTCCCAACCTTTTATATCCAGTAGTTTTATCTATCATTATTCTTATTCCTTTATTTTAAAATAATTATTAAACTTCTAAACATGGCAAAATTACTTTTCTTTTAGCCAAAACCTTATATCTTTTTATAATTTTCTTTACCAAAATATCATATCCTATTTTTAAAACATTTCACATATAAAATTATTTCTCTAATATCTATTAGTTTTTACCCCATACATTAATTACAATGTTACTACTTAGTAACCTTAACTTTAGTTAAAAACCTAAAAAGTTAAAGTAACTTTGAATTATCAGTCTATAATTTTTTATTAGATCTAAATATAGTAAGCTTTCTATATCATGTAAAAAAAAGATGCCAAGTGTACAAACTTAAATTTGTGTTTCTAAAGTATATAAACTTAAACATTTAATAATCGTATCAATATTTTAATTTACCTAAAAATGACTCAGATATTTTTTGATTAACATAACATGATTTTAAGATATTTAATTACTGAAAATAGTTTTGAAAACTATGACAAAAATACCCTCACTAACGTCTTCCTGGGTCCCAAGTAGCCACGAGACACCCAGGGATGGGTATGAAGGTCATGGCCCATCTGGGTCCTGAATTTATGTATCAAGTGTAGAGTTCAGGACTGAGGACAAAGCTTTGGAGATGATGTGTAATGCTTTCCAGATTACCCAAGAAACACAGCTTAGCCAGAGAGTATGTCACCCATATCCCTACCTTACCCTTTACCATGGCCATTTGTTTAGAGCCTAGAATCTAATGGCTCTAAGACATAAGCTCACAGATTGGTCAAACAAATTTCAAAAATATCAAACAAGGAACAGTTTTATGACCTTAAAACATCTAGTAGAAGTTGCCTAAATCTACCTTGCCAGAGAGAATGTATAAATTAAATTTTGAAGTTGTTTTTATTTTATTTTACCAATAATTTTAAAACTATCTTTTTACCACAAAAGTCATGTGAACTTGAAAAGCATTTGGGCTAGCTTTTAAATTTATGAATACTTGTGCTTTTAAGATATTTGATACCACATGTAGACAGTATATAAATATATGTATAGACATATACGTCTATGCAGGCATAACATAAACAGTTCACATGTACACAACTAGTTTATAGTTTTTGGTTTAGAATTTTTGCCTTAAGACAAATAAAACTTACTAGTTTAAAAGAACAATTAAAATAAATATGCCTTTATGAATGAAGAAGTTTGATTTTCTTCCATTTCACTTGGCAGGAAGTCTTCACTGAGTTTTAGACAAAACAGGGTAGCAATTTATGTCTCAAAACACAGAAAAAGACAAAATCTAAGCTATTTATTTTAACAAGAGATTTGAGTGTGTCAGTTAGAGGATAGATGTCGAAGTAAGGAGATCTTAGGAATTTACCATAGGATTTTATAAAGTGGAATACATATGAACTTATATTAACTTCAGGATTTCCTGTAAAACTATCAGCTAAATATCAGAAAGTTGAAGCTTGGAGAACAGTTTAGCTAGATAGGTGACCTTTTGATTCCAACTAGACCACTGAACTTAGAGGAGAGCCCATATTGAATCTGGAGTCCGCAGAAACAGAGAGACACCATGGGACAGAACTATGCAGCACATTGACAATGCATTTTTTAACAGACATTTTGCTCTAAGTGTTTAAACCTGTGCCCTTTCTTATCCAATGTACAAAGAAAGAAAAGGGCCCCAGTGATGTATTCAGACACCTCTAATACTGTCATTCTTGCCTAGCGATTATGCACACCAAGATCAAATATTCACAACATGAAGTCATTTCTGGTACCCCCAAAAGCCAAAGAAGTAATGCGATACAAAAGAGACCAGAGTTTTGTAACTGAGAGAAATATGTCCATGGCTCTTTAGATTCCAAAGAAAAGCAGAAAATCCCCAAAAAGAAGGTGAGCGGTGCCTTTTTCTGAGTTCCTTAAGAGTCTAAGTCATAAGAAATCCCCTCTAGGTTTTTTCATGTGGTACCAAAGACTGCAAAGAGTAAGAAGCAGTAGGGAAAAGTAAAAGTAAATGGAGCAGATTTTAGCTCAGACAAACAGCTGATATTTCTGGCTTTTAAACTTTTTTTTTTCCTCGAAGTTACCCTTTCCAGTGAAACCAATAAGCCTTAAACAAGGTTATAATATAACCAAGGGAGCACGAGGTGTCTCCAAAGAGGTGGAAAGCAGTTTATGTAATATCCAGAAAAGGCACAAAAGGTGCTCTAAGAAAGGAAAGTTTCACTAGCCACAAACCGGGCACAACCCACATTTCTGCACAGCCATATTCTCTAGGCTCTTAGCTTCTCAGCTGACTATCTCTACACAAAGGCCACAAAGCCTCTTGTGTCTCCCACACATGGAAGAATACAGGAAATCAAAGGCCATCTAGGGAAGGGGAAAGGATAAATGAGTACCACAAAAAGTCAAAAGTTACATAAATATCAAACCAAAACAGACTCATTCCCTGACTGGGAAACAAACTCAGGCTGTTAGACTGAAGGCACGAACTTTTAACCACTAAGCCACAAAGTGAACTGGCCTTTGTTGCTGTTCCTGCAGGAGTATTTATTCCCAGAAGGGCAGCATACAAAGGATTTTATCTTTTAGGTCAGATTTTTGCTCTTTAATTTTGTCAAGAGAATTTTTAGGGCCAGCCATGTCACTATTATAAGTCTATTTGAAAAACTGATCTTTCTATAAATACAAATAAAGCAACTGTTTAAAATAAGAGATCTCTAAAATTTATATATATTAATATATATGTTATATATATTTAAATTTAGGAGTCTAATATGAAGGATCCATCTTAATTTCATCTGATCATTGACAAGGAGAATTTTTAATGAAGTATTTAATTCCAATAGTACAGAAAGAGAGTTAGAAGGTCGTCTTGTTATATAAATGAAAACTCACAAGTAGCAGGTCTCAGAGAATGTCTGTAAACCTTCAAACATATCAGACTCTTAGTTAATTTTTGTTGGAAGGACCATTTTAGAATATGTTAGAGAAATATATTTTGGAGTAAAATATTTTGATTTCTTTTAACCTGCTGTTGTCTCTAGAGGTGGTATTAGGTAGATAGCAAGAGATTTTGTGTCTCCTAGGGATGAAAGTGGGTACCTTGCCTTGGTGCAATTTCTCCATCTTGGAAGAAGGACAAGGCTGGGCCCCAGGCTCCCATCTTGGTCCTACCCCACCTTAATCCTGTACCAAGTGACTGCCATACCTGTAGTAGAAGAGAACACCCTATGAATCTGCCAATCAGAACTTAGTGCATCTGCTGCAAAAGAATGCAGAGGATTCTCTAGCCCACGAGCCAAACAATCATAGTTATGATGGAGTATGAAAAATGCCCTAGAACAGCCAGCTTTCAGCGAGGATCATGGGAGATGTGCATGCATAATAAGACTCAGGGCATATAACTCTGACTGTCCAATCAAAGTGGTTCCATGGTCTGAGCCATGAGGGACCTCCTAATCTGGACACTATATAAGAAGACATAGACCATAAACAAACTCTTTTGCTCCCTTTTCTCCTTTGCTGTGACAATGGACCTGGTCCTCATCTGTGGCGTATGTATCTTGCTCTGTAAACCTATATCTTGCTCTTGCCCTATAATCCTATCTTTCTCTGCTCAATAAACCTCATTTTCATGTTTGCCTTACTTTGGTGAATCTAATCATGTTTCAGCTATGAGTACATCAAGAATCAACGTTTCAGACTGCAATTCGACAATGGGACTTGACTTAGGGTGGCTGCAGGGGTGTTTAGCCAATTTTAGTGGCTTTGTTTCCCATAATTTAGAGCTTCTGTCAGTTTTAACCAAGAGTTGGTGAAATCTAATACAAGACAAACCAAAATCAAAATCAGAAAGAGCAATTACACCAATTATATATTACTGAGCTCTCAAAGCATAAAAAGAAATTATAGCCAGCTGACAATAGCCTTAACCTTCAGTTATCAAATTCCAGATTGACTTTGTTTTTAAAGTGCCACTTGATTATTTTATTTAATTTCCCAGACTGAAATAATCACAAATATGTCTCCAAAAAAATCCCATAGATATTGTAGCCAACAAATGTGGACAACCAAAATGTACTTCAAAAGTAAAATTACTACATGTATAAAGCAGTTAATGATGAGCTCAATCATAGCTTGGAAGCTAGATAGGCATTTGAATGGCATATTTTAATTCACTCATGTCAAAAGGATAATTCATCAATTTGAAACATAAGACTGAAAGAGCTAGCTGGATTAGCCAAATGCCTAACCTTCTTAGGGAATATATTATATATTAATACCTATTTAGCAGAGCCATATTTAGCATTAGAAGAGAAAATAGCATAAAAGATCCACCATCTCCAGAATTCCAGATCCGGATACATGTGTCTTTATTGTTACTGTATAGCAGCATTAACAACTTTTTATTATTTTCGTAAAACATAAACTGATATTTTTTCAAGACAGGCTCTTGTTTTTAAAAATAATTATGGTTTTTAAGGTGGAATTTTCAATGAATATTGAGATAGCTCAAATGAAAGAATCTAATTTATTTTTAAAATCTATTCCATGTCAATTAATAATCTCTGAAAGCAAGTGTACTTCATAAACATAAATAATTTTAGTAACAGGAGGAAATTAAGGTATAATCTGGACCTCATGTAACTAAGAGTCTGACACATAGAAGAGTTGGACACAGTGGTTAATATTCAATAGATTGTATTAGTTTTTAGATTACCTTAAATAGACTTGGTAAATTTAAATAGGCTCAAAATCAGGAAAAAATAGTAAGTTAATATTTAAAGATTAATTCAACAATTTAATTACCAAAGTATATAAGCATGTATATAGTCACAAATTGAATTGACCATATGATTATTTTCCGACATGAAATATGGAATAAGTGATTGAAGAAAGATTTTTAAACAACCGTAATATACTTTAGAGGAGACATTCAATTTCAGTTTAATCAAGGATAGATTTATGTATTAGACACTTTTTAAGATACTATATGGCATTTTGCAATTCATGATGTAACACTTATTCAAGGCTTTTAGATTTTCTTTGTCAATTAAATGAGAAGCCTTTAGATTACATTTATAATCCTTATGTCTATAGCTAAAAGTCACTTCTTTTCTTAAGGTGTCACAAGAATCCCTCATGTGCTTAGACATATATTGATCTCATCTACTTAATGGTTTTCTTTTCCACTATAAATCTATGCCCTGGTCTTTTTTCAAAATAGTAATGACTCTCTCAATTTTATTTTATCTTACACAGAATTAACTATGACATTTTAATATTCAAGCTAAACTGGAGTATAATTAAATATCATTTTATTTAGTCTTAAGTAAATTACCCTTTTCTTTACAGAAATATCTACACAAACTTTCCAGAAAGTGCAACCAAATATTTGAGAAAGGATAAATATACATTTAGTATGGGCTAGAAAGCACTAATAATGATGAAATATGGTCATATCTCATTAAATCTTTGCCTGTGCTTAAATATCCTCCTTAAAAATTCCTACACTTAATATATTAATATAAACTTTCAATATTTTTTTCCTAATTATGAAGGAAGAATAGAGTCAATATTATAACGGATATTGATACCACTACTTGGTAGCTATACCAAAGCATCTTCCTACCTAAATTGGAGAATTGAGAAACAAATAGAGGAGTTAGGAAGCTGGAAGAAATTTCTTCATTATTAGAGTAAGAATTAATCCAAGGTGAGTGGAGAGTGACTAAGAATCAAGTGATGAAAAAATGAAGGCAAAGTCTACATAATGATCTTTGGTTGTTATTTGAATATTTGTAGAATAGAAATTACATAAACAGTAAGCTGGGAGAGATAGTAGTCCTACCATCATTTATCCAACCAATATTGTGAGCTTTTTACCAGTTACAGCATGATTCTAATGGTTAAGTGTACGTTGCTAACCAGTTGGAGGGTTTTTCTATGTTTTTTCTTGTTTTTTTTTTTTTTAATTTTTAAAAAGTGCTTTTTGTGTTACATAAAGAAAAGAGATAGCAACATACACTGAGGAAAGGAAGCTCCATTCAATAAATGGTGCTGGGAAAGCTGGAAAGCCACAGGCAGAAGACTGAAAGAGGATCCCTATTTTTTTCCCTGTACAAAAATTAATTCAAGATGGATAAAAGACTTAACCGTAAGGCAGGAAATCATAAAAACTCTAGAAGAAAATGTAGGGAAAACTCTTCTAGATATCGTTCTAGACAAAGAATTTATGACTAAAACCTCAAAGGCAAATACAGCAACAACAAAAATACATAAATGGGACTTAATTAAATTAAAAATCTTGTGTACAGCAAAGGGAATAATCAACAGAATTAATAGACAACCTACAGAACAGTAGAAAATATTCACAAACTATACATCTGATAAAGGGCTACTATCCACAATCTAAAAATGACCCAAACAAATCAGCAAGAAAAACAAAAAAAACAAAAACATTGAAAAGTGGGCAGAAGACATGAACCTAAATTTTCAAAAGAAGACAGCCAACAAAATATATGAGAAAATGCTCAAAAATCACTAATTATCAAGGAAATACAAATTAAAGCCACAATGACATGCTAACTTACCTCCCATCAGAATGATCATTATTAAAACGTCCAAAAACAATAGATGCTGATGTGCACGTAGAGAGAAAAGAATGCTTATAGATTCTTGGTGGGACTGCAGGTTATCGTACCCTCTATGGAAAACATTATGGAGATTATGCAAAGAAATAAATGTGGACTTACCATTCTACCTAGCAGTCCCACTGCTGTGTATTCACCCAAAGGAAAAGGAGTTATTTTATCAAAAAGATACCCACACTCAAATGTCTGTCACAGCACAATTGACAATTCCAAAGACATGAAATCAAGCTAAGTGTCCATCAAATCATGAGTGAATAAAGAAAATGTGGTGTATGTATATATATGTGTGTGTGTATATATCATGAAGTACTACTCAGCTATAAAAAGGAATGAAATAATGTCTTTTGCAGCAACATGGATGGAACTGGAGACCATTATCCTAAGTGAAGCATCTCAGACATGGAAAAACAAATACCACATGTACCCTCTAATAATTGGGAGCTAAACGATGGGCGCATGTGGGTACAAAGAGATGTAAAGGACATTGAGAAACAAGACGGCAGAGTATTAGGGGAATGAAAGAGGGGTAAAAACTTACCTATCCAGTATAATGAACTCTATTTTGGTGAGAGTACACTAAAAGCCCCACCTTAAGCCTTATATAAGTTATCCATGGAACAAAAACATTTTTACTGCCTTAATATTTGAAATTTTAAAACATTAAAAATAAAAGAAAATACAAAAAGAAAAGGATACATCTATCTCACTGGTTGCGTTTTTCAACCCCGCACCTTCTGTGCTCCTTTTTATCCTTTCCCCTGGAAAAAATGGCTTCTGTTACTTCCCCTTCCCGTTCTAAAGCTTATCGTTCCTCTTTCTTTTTCAAGAGTTCATATACTCTCTTTTACATTTTCTATGTCCCAAATGGCAAAATGGTAGTAGGAAAAATAAAAGATATGGGAGAAAAATGTAAAATCCTAGGCTATAATATTTTAAATATTATCTCCATTATGACCCATTTTACATGACCCTTTCTTTGAAAACACTGAGGATAGGAATGATGATATGGGCATTACACATACACTGGATGGATCAAAACAGGGACTTCAAGGCATTATATGTAACCAAAATGTTTATACCCCATAATATTCTAAAATAAAAAAAAAAACAAGTACTTCAAAAACTGATAAAATAGTGAGAACAGATTAAAAATAAGACAAACATACAGCCATATAGTGGATAATAGTTTTTATATTTTATTTTGAACTAATAAAAGCTTTTGTAGCTTTTCCAGTCTAGATAAATAATATTTTACAATACCATTTACCAATTTAAGGAACATACTCTTAAAAGCATATATTTTTCAATTCAAAGTTAATGATGATAAGTCATTCAAGGTAACTGATATAATGTAATAATAACATAAAAAATAAATTGGCTTTGCAAACAGATATAAGAGAACAAGAAAGCATGTTTATTTCTTTTTTGATTGAAATGTTTATACTATATCAAAAAACTGCATATAATTTGGGCAGATATTTATCTGACATGGTGCAAGACACAGCTGAATGATATCTCCACTCATCTTTAAAATAATTCGATTGCAGATTACACAATTCAAATTTAAGTTTTACAGTGGAACTTCTATGCAAAGCATTAAAATTGATATTTTGACAATATAAAGGCTTATCTACATTTTATAGTCTCTTAATAAAAATTTGAGAACCTGCCAAGACCAATATTTTGCCTTTCTCAAGGAGATAAATGTCTTAATAAAATTCCCTTTCACTTTCATCTTAGTTTTGCATGCATAGCTGGTACTTCATTGAATGCAAAGTTCTGCATAGTAACAACTTCTCTCTATAAAGTCTGAATTCTTGAACTTTGATATTGTGCTAAATGTTGCAATTAGTAATAATTAATGTCCTAAAAATAATATTTTGAAAATTAAACATTAAATAACTGGACAAAGAAATAGTGAATTAAATATAGATTTTCTTAAACTCATTGGGCTAATTGTACATCTTCAATTTTTTATTATTTACTTGTTTTTTAAGGTTTATGCCCATATATTGGCCAAATTTATTTAGAGTTTAAGTTATTTCACTGCTAACAGCAGTTTAATACTATTACAGTTCCTCCACCCTTAAGTTCAGTAACTTCTTTTAGGAGGCCATGAGTAGCTGAGCATGTCTTCAAGAAATTTTTTTCAGAGTCATTGTATAAATAACAAGGTTTCTCTGTTTTTCTTGCTTTATGTAAGATGTTTGGGTTGCAGTCTTTACCTCAATATTTTCCATGAAATTCCAGCAATTAGAATTGCAGAAGAGAAGTCTGACTGAGGTCTCTCTGATTACTATTCCTTTGTAGATGATCTTTTTTTCTGCCCGGATGCTTAAACCATTGTTATTTCTTACATTAAAAGTGTTTGCCAGATCATATTATAGTGATGATCTCTTTTACTCATTTTTACATTACTCTTTGGGTAGTTTAGATTTGAAGATTTAAGTCTTTTTTTAAAATCTTGGTGTTCAATTATTTTTTTCTGTTTTTGTTTTTGTTTTTTTCTTTTATTGCTACCTTTCTTTTTGGAATTATGCATACGTGTATGTATTCATCTCCCATATCTCATCTTTTTACCTCTGCTATGTATATTGGCAGAATTTTTTAGGCTTATCATTTGCTGTGATTGGATTTTTAGTCATTTTCAATCTGCTACCCACTACCGCTGTTAAAACTTTTTACTTGGCAAAAATATTTTTGATATCCAAGAAATCTCTCCTCATTTTAGATCTTTTCAACTTTATAATTACCTGCTTTGACTTTATAGCTATAATGTCCTTTCACTTCTTTTTTTTAACAAGAACTAAAATATTTATCATATTTGATATATAGAATGTTCTTCTTGGAGTGGCAAGAGTTCAGTGACTTAGAATTACATATCCTTTTATTCTATTGTTTATTTTAACATAATTGCTATTTTTAAATGTACAGTTTGGTGGTAATAAATACGTTTATATTCTTTATTTTCTTTATCTCTCCCTTTCCTTACCCTTTCTAGCTTGCGGTAACCACCAGTCTTTCTATTTTATGAGATCCATATTTTTAGCTCCCATATGAGTGAAAACATGCAATATTTGTCTTGCTTTGCTTAGCTTATTTCACTAGTGGCCTCCAGTCTATGCATGTTACTACAAATTATAGAACTTTACTCTTCTTTATAACTGAGTAATATTTCATTGTGCATATTTATCACACACAATTAAATAAAAAGAATATAGTGAACAACACAGGTTTGAACTGCACAAGTCCATTTTTATGTGAATTTCCTTTTTTTTGCTATTAGAATGATTTTAATATAGTTTCACAATTTATAATAATGGAGAGTAGTCATGCAAGAAGGTTATTATTCCAAGGAGCAATTTCTCAGGAAGAGATAACACATTGGCCTTAAGCCCATAGGAGCCATGATGGTTTTCTTTTTTTTTCCTATTTATTTATTTAATTTCAGAATATTATGGGGGCACAGACATTTTCGTTACGTATATTGCCTTTGCATCACCCAAGCCAGAGCTACAAGCATGTCCATCCCCCAGTGAATTTTTTCTACCTTTGCCACCCCTGAGACAGCAAGACCAATCCATCCTCTTCTTCCTCCTGCTCAGCCTACTCAATGTGGAGAAGATGAGCACAAAGATCTTTATGATGATCCACTTCCACTTAATGAATAGTAAATATATTTTCTCTTTTTTAATATATTTTCTTTTCTCTAGCTTACTTTATTGTAAGGATACAGTATATAATACAGTTAACCCTTGAACAACATTGATTTATATCACAGGTGTTCACTTATACATGGGATTTTTTCAATAAATATATTAATCTTTTTGTTTGTTTTTCCCATTCTTTAGATACTTCACTTAGGATAATAGTCTCCAATCCCATCTATGTTGTTGCAAAAGTCATTAAGTCATCCTTCTTCATGGCTGACCCCTGTAATACTTAGAAATAAAAAAAAAAACAGTGGTTGCTAAGGAAAAATAATTTTTGAAGATTTGTGACAATCTCAAAAACCTCACAGACAAACCATGTAGCCTAGAAAGAATAAAAAGTTAAATATGTCATGAATATATAAAATATATGTACATACTAGTGTATTTTATGATTTACTACCACAAAATGTATACAAATCTACCATAGAAGGTTAAAAATTATCAAAACTTAAACACTCACAAACACAGACTGTACATGGCACCATTCACAGTCAAGAGAAAAGTATACAGATGTAAAAATTCAGTATTCAGTCACAACTGCATACAATTAATTGTCGTACAGACTGTACTATTCTAATAATTTGTATCCCGCCCCTCTTGCTATTGCAGTGGAGATAGATGGCGGTGATGGTTGCAGAACAGTGTGAATACACTTAATGTCAATTCGTTCTTAAGGAACTTAATGAATATTCTTAATAAACACTTGAACATGTCTCAGATGATAAATTTTATGTTATGTATATTTTACCACAGAAGAAAAAAATGAAAAGGCAAAAAAAAAAAAAAAACTGAGCTCAAGTGTTGGGATTATCCGTTTACAATGCTCTGTGATGCTGATCATCTCCAGGTGTGCAGTTCATCCCCTCAGTAAATTGCATGTCACAGTAAGAAGTGCTCTATCACAGTTCCATCGTATTTTCCACCATCTTTTGTGCAATATCTTAAACCTTGAATGATACCATGGGACCCATACAAAGTACCACTAGTGATGCTGGGAGTGCTCCCAAGAAGCAGAGAAATGTCATGACATTACAAGAAAAAGATGAATCGCTTGATATGTACCGTAGATTGAGGTCTGCCACTGCATTTGCCCACCATTTCAGAAAGAGGACTCAGCTTATAAATAGATGTCATAAACTTACTGTGTTAATAAATATAATACAGTCCTATAAATGTGTTTGATCTCCCTTATGATTTTCTTAATGATATTTTCTTTTCCCTAGCTTGCTTTAATGTAGGAAACAGCGTATTATACATATAACACACAAAATTGACTGTTTATGTTCAGTAAGTCTTTCAGTCAACAGTAGCGTATTAGTATTAATAGTTAAGTTTTGGTGAAGTCAGAAGTTATACACAAATTTTAAGCACCCCCTAACCTCCTTGTGACGTTCAAAGGTCAATTGTAATTATATTTGTGTTTAGAATCACATAGATATATTTATACCTTTTCAATTCAGTCAATTTTAAAAATACTAAATTATTTTGGGTGGTTTTATGGATAATATCATAGGGCTTAAAATGCTGTATAAGCAACTTTTTTTCCATTACTCCAAATTAATAAGAATATTAAAGATTAGAGGAGAAAACATGAGTATAATTGATCACACTGTTCTAGAGAAACATTAGTGTTTGATTTTGATGGAGTTAAACCTTTCAAATCAACTGTCTCTTTGTACCCATTTGTCACCACCTGCCCCTGACATGCACACACACACACACACACACACACACACACACACACACATCCCATCCAAAGGTAAAATGATGAGAAAATTAAGTTCCTTGAGGACAGAAGGACACATTTTGTAGTTTTGGACATCAGTGTATCCCTAGCTTTTAGATATGCTTAGCACAAATAGATGCTTGATAAATATTTATTAAAGGAGTAAATGGCTGAAGGATTTGCTTTAAATGGTTGTTTAGATAATCCACTAGTGAGGCATTTAAGTGTCTATTAATTACATGTGTAAATTATCCATATTAATTATATGTGTAAGTTATTTATTTTTAAACATAACACACTCAATCTCTAATGCTAAGCACTAATAGTAATAGAGTTAAATTTATATATTTCCTGAAATAATTTAATTGGTCCTTAATAGTTTGAAAATTTTTACTCTACAAAAGAGTTGTCATTGGTTATAAAAAGGTTAAAAAGCATCACTATATCAAAAATTTCCAAAAGTAGTGCTTGTGTGTAGATATAGGATTTTCTCATGTAAAATCATGGAATGATGGGAAAGTTTTTTCATTAATATGAGTATATTAAACTAATTATTCAACATATTTTACAGTAATTTTTAAACTAACATTTATGTCTCCTATTTTTAAGGCAAGTAATGTGGAACAAAATATTCTCCAATCCATGTTTTAAAATCCTAGTCTCATTTGAGTGCAAAAAAATAAAATAAAATTAAGTTCCAGTTTCATTTATCTTACCTCTACATTTGTATCTTCCTTTTAATTTGTATGCTATTATATCATCAAAATTAAATGTTGGTAATGCATTTTTACCTTCTTATTTTTATTATATATCACATAGTTGTTAAAGCCCAGATTTCCATTGCTATATATCAACACATTTAGAGTGAGGAAAATGTGTTCCACATTACTTTAATATTTACTGACAAAATATATATGCCTTAAACAGCAGTTAGTATTTAATCAAGTGAATTTTTCAACTGGATTAAAAATATAGACTATTACTAGATGCTGTTATTTAGCCTCTTCTAACAGTGGAATTTTAACTCCAGTTATAACCATTGTAGCAAACACTCAAACTCCTGCTTCGACCTGAAATACCTCTTTCCCTAGTTAGGTGCTGCCCTCTAAAGATGATCTCAAATCATTTTCACTGAAAATCAGTTTTTAAAAACGTGGTTGTCTTTGTATGTATAATATTAATAGATCATTTTCTACTTTGAACATAGTCTCATAGTTGTAAATAGAACTATGTATTTTTAGAAAATCCGTATGAATTAAAAAGTCTTTATTATTTTAAATGTCTTAATGACAATTTTATGTTATAAGCATAATAAAATATTTTCTTGTATTTAATATTAATAAATTAAATATCTTTTTGAAAAGCAATCAGAATGAATTGGTTGAACCATTAATAGTGTGATTTATAGGAATTTATTTATAGATTTTTTATTGCATAAACTAGATATATGACATATGTAAATATTTTTAAATATGCTTTTTGAAATATTTTCTAACATAAGTGTTTTGGGAAGACATATCAAATGTATATGTATATGATATACATTATAAATATAAATTAGATAAATATTTGAAAGAAAGAGAGTTAGGAAATACATTGGGCATCACAATAAATACATACAGTAGTATGTTCATTGTTTAAGAAATCTTGGTCAGTAGCTTTAATTGAGGGATGTAATATTGAGTAAAAACCACATAAGTTAATTTCACAAGAATATTTTATTAACCTAAGTGTAAATTATTTAAAGAAAAAATACTATTTAATGTTTTTTAAAAAGAAGACTTACAGAATATTACTTAAGTATATAATAGCAATGCTTTCATCAGTTACAATTTCCTCTTTAAGGTCTGGATTTAATCTTGATGGATAATTTTTAATAAGATAATAATTTTTATGTTAATAATATTTTCAAGTTTCAAGAAAATAAATTTGATGATTTCACAACTTTTCAATAAATATTATGAAAAGGAATTTTATCAACTTTTAATTGATTATGAGAAATATCAATTATTCAATAAATTCTACCCACAAAATATATAGCAAGTAAACTACAGATTTAGGATATGGGTTGATTATTGCCATAAATGGGTCTATCATATTGTAGAAAAAAAAATTCATTAATTAGCAAGCAAACTGAGTTTAAGGTATTGAATTTACAAATCAATACTGAAATGTATGTTGCCTGTCTGAACATTTATAAAAATAACATTTTTTTTACAAATTCCAATTAATTGTTAATTCAAGTTTATGATGTGTGGAATATTTTAGTTACATTTGTTAGTAATAATGTGAAGCATTTATGACACACATTAAGGGAAAGAAAATTGAGTGAAATCCACATTCAAGTTACTTAACAGTCAGATTTGAAAATTTTTTCTAGAATCAAGTCAAATTATTAATCTTATCTGCTGATACCATCTTGGAGAAATTATATTTGAAACTTGGTAAAATAAAGAGAAACAGTTCTGAAATACAAACAAATTTAAATATAAACTCTTTAAACTTAACTCAATTTTTATTATACTTCCATATGTTTGTAATGATGGAAATGGTAATTCTGGCAAAGGTAAATACGGTACTGTAATATAACGGGTTTGCGTTTCATGATGACATTGAAAATTAAAGTTAAATAAAAATTTATTCTGGAACCAAACCAAATTTTTAAAGAAAATTTAAAAAGAGCAAATTTATTAATTTATTATAAAATGTTGCTTTCCTTTAACTATTTTGATTCCCATCAGCTTACTTAATAAAGTCCCTTCTTCCCTCCCCATCTCCCTCTCCTCCATCTTCTCTACTATATATTATACCAAACACAACTGTTGAAAGCCAAATGGTCTCCATGAAGCTGAATGCAGCTTTGTTGATCATTCAGTGTTCATTTACAGCTGTGAATTGAAAAAATAAATATGTATGTATTAATCCATGTGTCTGAAAACCTTCTAATAAGCATTTTGAAATTCTAAGAAGTCCTTCTGGACTTCAAAGGTCTCCTGTGAAGATCACATGCAGAAACCTTGAAATATATCATGATCACTATTCTTATCTAAAAATAAATAAATACATGCAAACAAAACAAACCAAAAAAAACAAAAACAAAAAGGCTATAAATATCCCTTTATGCTTTTCAAAATTGATATAGATTTATCATTTGTGTCCCAAATATGTTCAACATATAATATCATCAATTTGCATTGTTTATAATGGTAGGTAAATAAAATACTTAATAAATTTAAACAATTTCACTGATCTATTATAAAATACACATATTGAATATTTCACTTATTTAATATGACTTGACATATCTTAATACATATTACATCATACATTTTTCTCTATATGTATTGTGTAAAATATATTTAATGTACATATGTATATAAATATAGATAAGTACATAACATACATTTGCGTGCTACTTTTATAATTTATAATACACCAAGTATACATTTCTCATTTTCCTACTAATGCATAAAGTACATATTATTGTTATCTCCATTTTTTAGGTGCAAGGACTAATACATATAAACTCTAAGTGACATTTTAATATTTATCAGAGGCAAAAAAAAATTCAACTCAAAAGAAATCCCATTTACTTTCTTCAACTTTTCCACAAATGAAATGGAAATTATGTCTTTCATTTTTTTGTTAAAAGCATATCTAACAATAGATTTTTATATTGCTTATATAAAATCAGCAATTCAAAATTATTTAATTTGTATACAAGCTAAATAAGTGTACTTCATGTACTGAATGACATAGCCCAATTCCTTTGTTCATTAAAATTCTTAACCAAGAAACATTTTCTTAGAAAAGTAAAGTAAGGTTATTCAATCCACTCTATGAAGAAGATTAAATAGCTACTGTATAAAAGCATTAGGGATGAGATTACTTTAAGATCCAGAAAAGAACCTCAGACACCTCATAATAGATTGCTTCTAAACCTAAGTAGTCAGGAAGCTAAAAACAAACTCAAGATTGATTTAGTTGTAGAAGTAACTGCAAGATAAAAACAAGACTATAATACTAATTTTTCTAAAGTTTAGCAAAAGGTCATAGGTATTTTGTACATTACTGAATAGTGATCAATTTTTATCTATTTATGAAAAGACAGTTTAAAAAGCAAAAGCGTAACAAAATTACCTGAACTACTGAAATCATCTTACAGGTGATCAAAATGACTTTATGATTGCTTTACATTTTCAATTTCTATGAATCCATCATACTTATACAAATTTTGACATTACATATACTACATAGCTAGAGTTTCAGAATCCTACAATGAAAAACTGGCAGCATTGTTATTTCACAAAAAGTAGTGAATAACTAATGATTATCTTCAATAACATGAAGTTATTGAAGTATCCCTTTATGCAAATTGTAAATAATTAATAATATTGAGGGCCTAGAATGTAAGTACAGAGCATTGAGAAAGAAAATATAATAAGTGTTTTCTCATAGACCTTACATTCTAGTGAGGAGAGCAAGACATTACACTAATTAAGAAGAACCTATATAGTTAGATGATGATATAAAATATGAATAAAAATTTAAAAAACAAATGGTAATAGCCAGTACAAGAGTAACTGTAATTTTAAATATCATGACCAGGGAAAGCTTCACTGACAATGTAAAATATAAAAACAAACAGGTAAACGAAAACAGACTGTGAGAAAATGTTTATAAAAACACATGTAAAAAAAATCTCTTAGGCCTCAATAAAAAGATAAAAAATACAATCAGAAATGGACAAAAGATACAGACAGATGTTCCACCAATGAAGTTACACAAGTGGCTAATAAGGACATGAAAAGATACATTCATTGTATTATTATTACATAGGAAATTAGTACTGATACATTATTAGTCAATAGGAAAATGCAAATCAAAACTACAGTAAGATATAATTTTACACCCAATAAAATGGCTGTAAAAATCAGACAGCCAAAAGCAAATATTGGTAAGGATATAGAGAAATGGAAATCCTCATCCTTTGCTGGTAGAAATGTAAACTAATGCAGCCACATTTTGTAACGTTCAGTTTCTCAAATAGTTAAACACAGAACTATCAGAAAATCCACCAATTCCAATTCTCAGTATATGTCTAAGAGTAATAAAAAGATATTTCCACACAAATGCTTCCATGTGGATATTCACAAGAGCATTATTCATACTATCCAAAGTGTGGAAACAGCCTTAATAGCCACCAACTGAATAGATAGACAAACCTAGTATATTCATACAATGGGATACTATACAGCAATAAAAAAATGAACTACTGATGCATAGTACCTCATGCAAGAGCCCCAAAACGTTACACAAAGTGAAAAGAGTCAGGCACAATAATCTCTATGGTCTGATTCCATTTTATATGAAATGTCCAGAAAAGGCAAATTTACAGATGTGGAAAGTAGATGAGTGGTTTCCTGGGGCTGGGTTGGGATCAGGGAATGATTCTAAATGGGTATGGGGGAACATATGGTGGATGAAAATGTTCTAAAATAATTTATGATGATAGTTTCACCATTTAAAAAACTTATTAAAGTCATAGAACACTGAAATAAGTTAATTTTATTCAATGTAAAATATATCAGTAAAGTTGTGTTTTAAAAAAGACTGAGAATATTATCCAACATGAAGGTAAACAGAACCCTTTAGGTGTATGTGGCTATTTAATATGAGCTATTGAGGAAATAAATTGAGCTTCTATAAAATATTTGCATTTGCATTCAGTCAGGAAATGTGATTAGGACAGATCACTTTAATCTAGCCAGGTAGGGATCTGGTTTGAGGCTCTGTTTCAGTATTTTGTGAGCATGTTCTATTTCTAGGTAACTAGGACTTCTGCCATTGAACTTTTCTGGAGGCTTTGCTGGAAACTGGTTGTCTTTATCAAGGCGTGTCTTTCTTACTATCCCTGAACTCCAACTGCAATTTCCCCAGACTCGCGATACTGTTGAAATCTCAGCTCCCTTTCCCAGCCACTTTAAAGCTCTCCTGCTCTTGCTGGTTAGCAAATGTCTTGAAGGGAACATGAAAATAAAGTTTTAGACAAATATATGGAAAGACAGAAAGATGAACAGATAGATAAATAGATAGAGATATTGTGCACTAGTCTAGAACTGTAGCGATTTTTGTCTGAAACAGGTTACTTCATCATTCTTAGAAGTGGAAATGCTATAATGGTACCTTTAAAACAGGTCATGACATCTAGCCGTACAATCTCTCCACTACCAATTCTTATTTTCTAAGCTAAACATTATTTTACATTTTCTTATTTGTTTTATCAGATAGACTTTTAGTTATTTTTTAACTGACTTCCCCTCCCACACACAAAGGAAATCCATTGACATTAACATTTGTACTGTTGCCTCTTTATTCCGGTGTGTATGTGTACACATATGTGTGAATGTATAGGAGGGCTGTCTGGAAAGTATCTAGCCATTGTTAATACTCTTTTCTTTTTTTTTTTTTTTAATTCCAGCACATTACGGAGGTACAAATGTTTTGGTTACATATATTGCCTTTGCCCTGCCCGAGTCAGAGCTTCAAACGTGTCCATCCCCCAGACGGTGGGCACTGCACCCATTAGGTGTGAATATACCCATCCCCTCCACCCCCTTCCACCTGCCCAACACCCGATGAATGTTATTGCTATATGTGCACTTAAGTATTGATCAGTTAATACCAATTTGCTGGTGAGTACATGTGGTGCTTGTTTTTCCATTCTTGTGATACTATTTTCATATTACGTGGCTTACTACTTCCTGGATAGCCCTTGTATATGGTGCATTTATATATAGATATTAGGACACTTCTCCAAGCGTTTTTATTCATTTCCAAAGTTTTGGTGCTAGCCTTTTAACATTTCATGGTTAACTATGAAATTACCTTCCCAACATACTAGATTTTAAAATAACATTTAATTATATTATAAATTAATTTATAAATTAATAGTTTACAACACTGAAGTTTTACATTCAAGAAATTAGGTTTAGCCATGTCTCTCAAAATAGTTTTATTATTATCCTTTGGAAATTGTTATGGTTATTCTTTGGATGTGTGTGAACATTGACTCTGGTAACTGTATGTCGTTATGTGAAACTGTGATTGACGGCACACACGATGCAGGGAAACACCTGTGTAGATGCTCAGTGGCATCAGATGCTTCAGGTTTCTAGCTACAGTGAGAGCTGCACCTGTTTTTCTTATGAGCTGGCAGTAGATATATCCACAGCTAATATGCATCCCTAGATCACCCAAGTGCACATGAAGTCCCTCTTTAAACCTCAGGCTCTGAAAGGAACTTTCTGCCCAGATAGGTGCTCTCTAAGTCCCCTAACCTCTTAAAATGAGACACTCTGAGTTCTCTTAGTCACATGCAGTCCTTCACCAGGCAGCTCTATATTTTTCAGCAGCTAAGCATTCTCCATCAACTAAGAAATTTGGATCCTACAAATAACTTCTCTGCATGTTCCCTTGGCTCCTACTTGTCACAAAGAGAATCTTAATAAATCGAATGACCATGTATGTGCACTTTAATTTCTAACATAGTGCCATACTCAAAAGGAGATAGATGAGGGAATGTAGAAAAGGCTTTTGTGGAGAAAAGGAAATGGGATATCCAAAGTCCAGAGCATACATTTTTTGAAGATTCTGTCCTTTAGCAACTGCCTTTCAAGAGATTGGAAATGTCAAGTTTCTGAAGCTACTATTCCTTATGAAGATATTCGTTCTCTGTCCTTGCAAACAAAATATTTCAGTTATTCATCTCATCCTAAGATTTTTGCAAAGCCTACCTATCTGTAAATGGAACATGTTGCCTTGTTCCTCTCCTCTTCCCTGCAAGAAGGTTTTGTGCTTGCGTAATGAGCAGCAGTTGTATCAGACTCATTATTCAAATATTTATAAATTGTTAACAGAAAATGCGAGTTCGTATTAAAATTCTGCTACTTACATGGAGTAAAGCCATGAATAACTCTAAATAATACTCTTTGAGATTTAATTTTCTACTATATAACTAGTCATGAAAAAATAATGCCCAATCTTGTAAGTTTTATCTCGTAACATACATCAAAAATATTTTCTCCTTCTAATAAGTAGTTTCTTATTAAGTTATCAAGAAAGGAACCAAAAATGCAAAATATAAGTCATAATATAAGCGCTAGTATTCTCGAGTAGGCGGCAGTTGTATTTACAATTTATATTTGGAAATTAAATTTTAGTCCATTGAATTGGTGAGAGGAGCACTTTTAGTAATCTGAAAAGTCTATCAAATGCTCCATTCTTAGTTGAAGTAGGGTGCAAACAGCAGCATGTTGTGTGGGCACCAAAGACTTAAAATCATGGCATGTTTTGGATACTATCCTTAATATTTGTGTACTTTAACTTAAAATTACATTCTTGAAGTATAAATATAAAATGAATAGAATGGATTGTCTTAAAATCTTCACAATTTTCCAGAGTTGTTATAAAGCAAAACTTCTGAAAAATGCAGGGCAAATGTTAAGTTAGATTACTTGCATATGACCAGAGGGAGAACTTACTTTGACTTTTACTTCCAGTTTTTGTCTCTAGACTATTGTCTAACACATTTTCAACCAAAACATGTATTGCCATAATAATTTGGTATTAATTGACTTTCTCAAGATAAAATTTCATATGAATTCATTCAACCAATAACACACTAATGAAAAAAGTCTCCTATTTCAAAAGACTCTAAAACGAATTTTATACTGTTTAATTCTTTATTTTTGATCAGGAAGAATGCTGATTCACAAAAAAAGGAAAAATGGAAAACATGCCTCTTGTTTTGGAAATTATATATTTTGTGGGTAAGCATAATGGTCATCTCTGGGTTATAACTCGTAAGAAAGATGAAATTTTCTCTGTGCCTCTGTTTCCTCGCCTGTATAATGGAGATAATAGTGTTGTGAAGATTAAATGAATTAACGTGTGAAGCACTTAGAATGGTACTTCGCACATATTAATAGCAAATGATCAATAGATATTATCTGCTAAGGTTGCCATTACAGGGAAAAGAGTTTGAAGCTTATGCTAGACTTCCTTAATTTTATTTTTAAGCAAAGTGTGGTATAGATGAGGGGTATGTTTGGAAAGGTTACCTGACACCAGGTGGAGCTGGAGAGAAAGGGAGTAGTTGCAGGAGAACCAGCCCAACACACAGAGGAGGGGCCGTGCTGGGACCATTGGGTGGGGCTGGTGACCATCTGGAAGTGGGGCTTGAGGGGAGAGAGGGCTTGGATGACCAGGTTGATGACGGATGTTCGCTGTGGTTGGGGGGGCATGGGTGGGGACTGACACGGGGAAAAGAGGTGAGGAGTCAGGACACAGGGAATTTGAGGTGATTGTAGCCTCTCCAGGTGGGGCTGGTGGGCCCCACTGAGCATGCTGGAGCTGGCGTGGGAGATGGAATGGAGCCTCCAGCTCAGAGATGGCCTTTGAAGCCCTGGGAGTGGGGGGAGCACCCAAGGTTGTGCAGGGCAGGAGAGGATGCCCTGCACAAAAAGCCAGAAAATTGTCATTACATAATATAACTTACATGAGGAGAGGGACTTTGTCTTATTCACTTATTCTCATTAGCAATAACTGAAGTAGTAAATAGTGGAAATTTAGTATTTCTTTGTTATTTGAATAAATTAATAACACAATCATCTTCTGCAACCAATATACAATTTATTACTGTATCATTAATTTTCCATCTTACATATTTCTGATATCTGACCACATAGCTACATATTCACTGATGCTCTTGTCATCCACGCTAACATTATCTCACTCAGATGACAGTATAAGTGCCCTATCTAGTCTTACTGTACTCACTCTGACTCAATCCAATCTGTTCTCCTAATTATACCCAGAATGGTCATTTAAAAAATGCTAATCTAACTTTGTCATTACAGTTCATAGACTCAAGGACTCTCCCATTTCAATTACAGTGAAGACAAAATTCATAAATACAACACAGAAGTTTCTGCTTAGTTTTCAAACTCTTACATTCATCTCATCTGAATCTCTGATTTCCAGTCATGTTGCCTAAATTTTAGTTTCGTGTAAAACATAATGTATTACACTGTGTCTCAAGAAAGATTATTCATTCTATTGTCTCCCTCTCCCCATCCACTTCAGGTAATGATCTTACAGATCTGATCCCTTTTGTAACATACTCATGAAAGTTTGTTTCATTTTAACAGGTAAGGTTCCTGTGTTACAGACTATTCTCTTATAGCATCATATACCTATCCTTTATAATATACGCTTAGGTTATAAGGATTCGTAGGCACATGTCATAGTTGGGCATTTTCTCTCTCCCTATTAGACTATATATTCTATTCAAGCAGAGACTGTTCTCATTATTGTATTTCCAGTGATAGATATGCAATAAATATTTGTTAAAAGAATACTTAAAATATGATTAAATTGTTGCCTCATTATAAATAATCATCTCATTAGTGAACTGGATGGAAGGTCTGGTTATTAAACAAATTACTTAACAAAAACAACAAGAAAAATATATCTGAGAGAGATAAGAGAGAAATTTCTGTTTCTATTGTGTTGGAGATAGTTGCAATAGTTACTGTCACACTAATAACACAATAAACCAGATCTACTGAAGTATTATAGCTTCCCTGAAACCATCAGAGAACAAATAGACAAAGACATATAAACAAAATAATTTATCAAAAGTGATCAGCCTTTCAAAGGAGAGTAGAGAATTTTAGCTCTTCCCATCCCTGGCATTGTTGAGAGGAGGAGAATCCACCATAGAAGGAGGTAAAGGGATATGAGAGGAGATTTGACACTTCTCTCTCTCTTTTTTTTAATTTCAAAGTATTGGGGGGTACAAATGTTTTTGGTTACATGGATCGCTTTTGTACTGCTTAAGTCGATATTAAAAGTATGTCCATCACGCAGATACTGTTCATTGTACTCATTAGTTAGGTTTTCTCCCATCCCCTCCTCCCCACCCCCGTTTGATTTCCATTGAGATTTACTTTCCTCTCTGCACATTTGTGCTCATCAGTTAGTTCCCATTTAATAGTGGGTATATGTGGTGTTTGTTTTTTCATTGTCTAGATGCTTCATTTAGGATAATGGTCTCCAGTTCCATCCAAATTGTTGTAAAAGACATGAAGACATCCTTCTTCATGGCTGAGTAGTATTCCATGGTATACATATACCACGTTTGGTTAGTCCACTCATTACACATTCCATCAAAGAACTCTTTCTGGGAATATAAAGCATAGCTTAATACTAAAGAGAAAAAATATTTCCCCACTGAACAAAAAACTGACAGGTGGATACAGAGAACACAGAGAGAGATCTATGGTATGGAAAAGTGGAGGTTCACTTGTAAGAACAGAAAAGTCTGTGGAATCTCAACTTTCTTCAGACTCAATATCCTACAGAAGAAAAGTTTCTGATCTTATTTGTCAAAATATTTGAACTGTGTGGTAAGCCCAATCAAATTAAACCTTCAAAATGCCCAGGTCCTACTCCACTACAGATAAGATTAATTCAGCTCCCCACTCAGGTAACCTCGCACAAGAGGAACATGCTCTTTAAAAATGTTAGCAATATTAATTCAATATCAAAATATACATGCGTAAGCAAAGATTATGACACAGGATCATAAGAAAAGCTGTCAATGGAAGCAGACACAGAGATTTTCCTGTTGCTAAAATTATCAGAAAGTGACTTTAAAATAAGCACAATAAAAATGTTAAAATATCTACTGAAAATTGTAAACAATATATATGAAGATATGAAAAGTTCCATCAGAAAGATAGAAACCAATTAAAAAGAGAATAAAATACAATAGAATGTTAAAATAACATATAAAATTATAAATAAATAATTCACTGATAAACTTAAAAAGATTAAACTGGGCTCAGTGGTGAAAAAAAAAAAAGCAATGCATTTGAAGTTAATGAAAACACCTATACTGGAAACCAGTGAAAAAAACACCAAAAGATCAAAAGAAACATAGACCTGTGGGACAAAATGCAATGGCCTAAGCCAGGTACACTGGCATGCACCTGTGATACCAGCTACTTGGAAGACTGAAGCAGGAGGATCACTTGAGCCCAAGAGTGATCCTCTAGTTTGCTGTGATTATGCCTGTGAATAGCCACTGTACTCTAGCCTGGACAGCATAGCAAGACCCCATCTCTTAAAAAAAAAAGAAAAGAAAAAAGAAACAAAATATCTTAACATGTATGTTATTGTGTTGCCAAAAAGAGAGGAGAGGGGAAAATTAGGCAGAGGAAAGGAAATAATGGCTGAATACCTTTAAAATTTACTGAAAGCTCTCCACCGCAAATTTAAGATCAAGAAATCCCAGATGGTATAAATATAAACAATAGGCAGATACTCAGGTGCACATATTTGCCAAAACTCATCAAACAGAACACTTTAGAACAGTGCACTTTATTTTATGTAAATTATAGAATTAACTTTTAGTAGAACAGTGAGAAAGAATAAAGAGTATAATAATATATGAGCCAATTAACATTCTATACTCCCCTGTATAGATTTTACTGTACTGAATAGGGAGTAAATAACTTTTGTCTAATTCATAGAAGACAGTCAAATTCAAAAGAAAATAGATAATTTAAATTACACTGAAGGGAGGAAAAGTTTTAAAAATATGAATAAGAAAAGCATAGGAAGGTTGAACATTGTGATGAAAATACTTGGCAGTAATGAATCAATGTCAGATAAAGCAGGTAAAGCAGCATTTTAAAGAAATCCTATAAAAGTGAGGAAGTTAAAGAGAAACGTGGATGAGAGAGACATCGCTTATCTATTAATAATTGTGTTCTTTTCCAGACATATCACCCTAATATATTTAGACATATGCCTGCCTAATACTTTTATAAATTAATAAATGCTTTATTTTTTTCTGAATACTGATATAATTCAATCTTAAAAATGAGCAAACATGCATCAGTTTGGTGCATCTGATTTTCCTGGACTTTAAGATCTAAAGAAAGGGACCATGTATAAAGTATCTGCACTATTCTATAAACTTCATGATATTTTTTCAGAAAATATTACATAAGACATTTATCAATAGCATAATTTCTGCTTATTTAAAACAATCAAGAAGCTGAAATTTATTAACTAATGAATTAAGTTACTTCACAATATCAGTGTACTGTACATTTCTAAGTACAGAGTTGATTCTCTTTGTGCCAATCTACAATGTGGGTGTTTTCCTTGTATGTTAGTTTTGGTTAATTTATATAATGTCCATTATACTGTGATCTCTGTAAAAGCAGGCAGTTCATTTTTTTTTTTTTTGAGAAGCATTTTATTTATGGTCTGCTGACAGATGACAAATAGTCATCAAATAAGTGAATAAATGACATGGGCAAAAAGTATTAGGAAATGCCTATGTACACCAACCATCATAATAATTAGATTATTTGAATTCTATGAAAATAGACTTTTTCAAATCCGAGCTACTCTTTCAAATACATTTCAAACTACATCATAGTAGATTTACAGGGATTCCATGTAGCCAGTCTTAACTCTAAAAATTTGTGATACATCAGATCTATATGTTTTCTGAACTTGAGCTGTACTTTTTTCTCTTCTTCAGTAACTCTTCCTATAAGAAAATAACAGAATATTATACAATTACTGAAGATCAGCTGTGACTCACGTTTATTGTAATCATTTTACATGCACTAACTTTCACATACTCTTTGATGGCACATACTTACTCTGCTATAGAGTCCTCTGTATTTAGAGTTAAAAATTTTTTAAAACCTTTTGTGTAAAATCTAAAAAAAAACCCACAAACTTCCAAATGTCCTTACATTTCTTTCAATGTCCCAGATCCTGAAAATGCTATTAAATAATTCCAATGAATATTTCAATGGAAATATTTTTTAATTACTAACTCTTTTTTTTATTTCAGTATATTATGGGGGTACAGATGTTTAGGTTACATATGTAGCCCTTACCCCCTCCCCCCCAAGTCAGAGCTTTAAGTGTGTCCATCCCCCAGATGGGGTGCATTTCACTCATTCTGTATGCATATATCCACATAAACAGATGCAAAAACAAAGACCATATGATTTTCTCAATAGATGCAGAAAAAGCATTTGAATTACTAACTCTTAAAATGAAGACAGTCTGTAAAGGACATAAAACAAGAAAAAGGTAAGTACTAGCTTTGAAGTGTAGTTTCAGACATCCCTAGAAGTGATATTAGTCAGTAATTCTAGTGTCATTGTGAAAGAAAATGTCAGTGTCTTCTGCACCGTAAAAGTGTAGTAATATGGGTTTTTGAAAGACAATAATGACTGAAGTGTTTCTTCTGAAGCGTGTTTCTCTGAAACTCAAGTTTAAGATAGAGTATTGGAAAGGCTGTTGATGTACCTATAGAGTTAAAGAAGTATTTTTGTATTTCATTTTTGAAAACTCATTACATAGCTAATACTTTCAGGTTTTGATGTATAAAGGAGGAAGAATCCACTTACTAGTCTGCATATGCGTAGCAGAAAAAAGAAAGCAACTATTTCGTCACTTAGTCAATATATATCTATGTCCTCGTTGTTTGTAATGATACTTGCTCATAGCCTTATTGTTGCTTTTATTGAAATTTGAAGAACCAACAGCAAGGACATTAGACTGAAAAGGGAAAGAAAGGTTTTTAAAGTCAATCGTTAATACATGACGTTTTTATTTTTCTGCCCAAAATGGACAGGTTTAGCAATCCTTTGAGGGAACAATCTTAACAGGGAATATATTAAATACGTATCACTTTTATTTATAGAAATATATTACACATTATGGATATCCAAAGTTTCTAGAGGTTATAAAGAAATGCGTGAGATAAAGTAAAACTGAATTTTATTCACACTTTAATTTTGCTTTCTGCCTTTTTATGATCTCCATATTTTTCTCTTTTTCACAGGTGTTCAGTCTGAGAGAGTATATGGGTTAGCAAGAATGGCTCAAAGCTTTTTTGTTTTAGAGATCATAAATTTGAACACAGAATAAAAGTTTAGGAGCTTGTTTTACAATATTTAAAATGATCCGGATTAAAAAATTTTGAAGACAATACTTTAAATCACCTGGAAATAAATGCAATGGGAAAAGATATGGTAATATTCTTAATTAAATGCATGTGAATGATATGCCTGGAGAACCAGATTGATAGAAACTGTTATTGAGGAATTAGGAAAAAACCAATGTAGAATAACAAAATGACTTCTGGCTTATATGACAACTAGCACAAGGTTAAAAGGAAAACAAAAATAGGCTATAGAATTCTGAGTATCTGTTCTTCCAAAATAAAAACAAATTGTATAATCAGTTTAATTCTATAATCAATCAATAGGTATTTCAATTATATCTTATCATTTGTTGAGCAAAAAAAGATGAATATATCACAAAAATAGTCTTTTTTTTAGAAAAGCAAAAACAAAAAAGAAACACTTGAAATTTATTTTTAAAAATATTTTAGAGAGTTTTCATGTTGTTTTAATCTGATTATATAAACGAAATTATTCTAAGTAAACTACTTCCATTGTTCCTACTTTTATTTTTTATCATAGTATTTGTTGAAGAATGGTGAAATATAATCAACTAACATAAAGCAATTTATTTTTCAGGATTTGTGGAGGTGTGTGTATAAAAATATAATCAAGTCAAAAATAATTTTCATTATTGCAAAGATTTGTGTAGAGTATTTTATTGTTTGGCCTATTCAATGCACTCGTGTGCGTGAGTGTGTGTGTGTATGTGTGTGTATATGTAGCCAGATGAGTAGGGTACCAGAAAATTGTAGAACAGTAGGGTCCACAAGTATTCACTGCAATCTGCTTATAGTGGATTAAGGATTTGGGTAAAGTTAGTAGGCAAGTCGTTAATCTTCTGAGTATTCTAATGAAATCTAATCAATTCTTCCTATGATTCTTCTTATTGCATCTGCCCTGAGAGCCTTCAAACACACCATGATGCCAATAGATGGCATCAGTTTAGACTAGAATTTTCCTCACAACAATTTTCAATTTAACTCCTATCAAAACTACACCCTAAATGGACACTACCACAGATGTAACCCTGAGGGAGTCTCAGGTGCTCCCTTATCCCTGAAATCATTCTGAAAAGAAAATCAACTTTTCTCTCAATCAAGATCTTGATTGTTTTACCCGGTCATGATTGAATGTCTGGAATATCCTTCTGATACATTCACATCATTACTTAAGACTATCACCTGTGCTATCTTGCTCAGCTAAAATGTAATGCCTAATGCTGTGATCAAATAATATTCAGAACTCATATTTCATGCCCAGCACGATGTGCAGAGATTCTTAGAAACAGACTTAGCAACTAGTGACCTCCTTTAGAGAAGGATAAAAACATTTATGAGGAAACAGATAATAAATACTCCCCTAAGAATATATGTAAGAAAGTCATATAGCAGATATCCTATTTCATTCAGTTTATGCCATTCATTTATTTATTCATTCATTCAATCACATTTTCATTCAACAAATGAATATTAAGTACCTACTATATGACAGGAATTTAAATGTGTCTTACATAGAAAATTCCTTACTCAATTTAAAATTTTAAGATTATAAAATCATTGCATTGGATAAACATATAATTGCTTTTAAATTGATCTTTTTTATCCATATGAATTTTATTATGTGTATGATGTGAGGCAGAAATGTAGCATTGTTTAGGATTTTTATTTTAATCTATTTTGATTTTAGTAAAACTGGTTAGACAGTTCTCCCAAACCATTCATTAAATTTTCTGTTATTTTCATAATGATAAAAAATGTGATCTTTATCATACACTAAAGATGATAGAATGTTATGGCTATGGACTCAAATTCTGAAGCCAGGTTCCCTGAGCTCAAATTTTAGTAGATAATTAAGTCTCTTTGGTTAGGTTATTTAACTCTCTGTACTTCTGCTTCCTTATCAAAAAAAAAAAAAAAAAAGAAAGAAAAGGTAAAAATGTTATTGTCACTTAGTGTTATTTAACATATTTACTTAATATATAAAAACATACAGAACAATCTGTTATAAAAATGAAAAGATTAGCTATTTTTATGTCTAGATTCACATATATTCATATTTTTCTAGGCTTTTAATTTTGTTTCTTTATTTGTGTTTTCGAACTCTGAATTGAAATTTTCTATCAGTAGGCTTAGTCCTTCTCTTTTCTTTTACTTCTTTTTTTCTTTCTTTTTGCAACTTTATTTGCCATTCTAGTGTGCTTATACCTACAGTTAAATACTATAAAAGATTAGTAAAGTCCTAAGAAACTATAAAATTAGATTTTTGTAGAATTACCAATATCCTAAAAATATAGAAAGTGTAGCCTATAAAAGGTGTAAAAATAATGAGATACATAAAATATATTTAAATTCATTATAGTAAGCATTTTTGCTTCATGGATACTTTTAGTTTTATACTTTTACCAATACTGTGCATATTTTTGATTTTATTAGCTCTTTAAAATGTGTATAACACTTTGAATCAGATTCATTTGATTTGAAATTTTAATTAAAGATATAGAAGACTTTCCTAAATAACTGTGTAATCAATGCGTAGGTGTTTGTGAAAGATTATTACATTTAGTCAATAATTTTCTTTAATAAAGAATGCATTAAACATTTATAAAAATTTAATTATTTTGCATTTAAATAAATGTTAATCATTTGAAGTTCATATTGAATAAATTCAGTATTAAATAAAGACCCAATAATAATTAGTGTTTTTATTTTTCTTTAGAGTCCACTGTATATTAACTAATCTATTTACATCTTTTAAAAAATATTCAACATTGAGGTCTTAAAATTGCCGGTTGGTGGCCCATAGACACCAGAAGTGATTTTGTGTATTATATTTTTCTGAAAGATGCAAGTTTACCTGAGTGTCACTCTTTTTTCCAATATATTTTTAGATAGTTTGGTTAATAGCAAAATCATGCTATAGAATTTAGTATGATTCAAATCCATCAGACCAATCTCCTTAAGAGCAAGTCTTATAATAGAAAGTCAATGAATTGTGAATACATCCATGAAAGTAACTATTGGATCTTTTCTATTTCAGATAAGCTAGAAATTAGTACTAGATTTTCTAATGCTCAAACATTTCTGCTTTTAAATTGAATATACAAAGAATTTTTGTTCTAAATTATATTAAGAAAAAGGACTGAGAAGTAATATATTAGTTGCATGTTTGTGCTTTCCAAATTTAAAAAAAGGGAAAAGTATGTCTTAAAAATGTTTTAAAAATATCTGAGCACAAAATCCTGAGGAAATTCTGTCTTTATGGGCTTGTAAATGAACTGAGAAAGAGCCATACAGTTAGAAGGAAAACTAAGACAGTGCAGTGTCACAGGCATATCACAAATATTTGCTCTGGTGATCTTTTGTAACTTAGTCTCTCCCAGGACACTTTGTTTTTTGTCCCCCAGTTTGGGTAGGGTGAATAAAGCATTTTAATATGTTAATGAATGATCAGCGTTGTCAAGAAATTGGGTAAACATTCTGGTGTTTTTTGTTAGTTTGTTTATTTTTAGATTGATAGTCTTCCTTTGGTCATTTAGCCACCAGTAGCTCTTCCTAGATAAGATATACTCCTTATGGTCTCTGTGATGTGGTCATCTAACCCATTGCTACTCAAATGAAGAATTTAAATTTCCAAGCTTCTAAAAATCACAATTTTGAAAAAACAAAATAAAATAAAATAAAATAAAATCTCTAGCAAGGATATATGCTAGTTTGGGAGGAGCCAAGATGGCAGACGAGAAAAGTATCCAGTTAAAATGTCTCTGCAAAAAAGACAAATTTTAGAAGAAAGAGAAAAAAACAAGCTAGCAGAGAAACATACATCGGGTGAGGGTCGGAAGGAAGAGTACCTGAAACTACAGGAGACTCCACAGCAAGACGTTGCGAAGGAAAACTGAAAGGAGAAAGGTCCTGAGAGGCTAGGAGACCAGCCACAAGGGTAAGTGGAGTGGTTAACTTCCCCCTCCCTTGCATCTTGAACTGCTGGTGGACTCCTGAGCGGCTGGAGAGACCTGTCGACACCAGCCCGGAGACAGCTGCCGCCAGTGAGCAGTGGCCTTTTGCAGACTCAGCTCCGGGCTCCCAGCCCCTCGGGGCACCTCCCTGGGCACAGACCAGAGCCCATCAGCAGACGCCATAGTGCTCCATTCTCCCCTTCCCTCTCCCTACCAGTCAGTGCACAGAGAGACAATTTGGCCATCACATGAAGGCATCTCCAAGGAATGGGACCTTTCCTTTCGGGGCCCTACAGCAGACTGATGGGTACTCAGACTGCGAGCTCCCTACCCTCCAGCCCTCCCAGGTGCTGCTTGCCTGGGGACTCTAGAAAAGTGGGGCAAATCCCGAGGTGGAGTAAAATCGATCTAGCTTGGGCACCCTGTAGGTGATTCAAGACGAGCACCTCTCCCCCTGGCAGGGTCAGGGATTGATCTCCAGGGTCCAGGGGACAGGCCTGCAGACCAGATCCTGTACACCCAGGTCATGATTGCACTGCCCAGGGGCACAGAAGGGATATCTGTGAAAGAGCCTACTAAGGAGTGTGTGCCTTCAGGGGCAGATCAGCATGCCAGAGCGGCAACCCTCCTCCCAAAAGAGGGCTCTGCACCCAGCTCACATTACGATCCTGGGTAGGGAACCTCCCAGCCCATGTCACAGTCAGGGGAGATCCATTGGCCTGAGGTCCCACTTGCTGGCAGAGGCCTGGGAGAGGCCACGGGGAAGGGGAAGGTGCAGGGCAGCGAGACCTCCTCCAGAGTGCAGGTCTTGGACAGCGCCACTCCCCAAGCCCAGACATTCGGCTGAGTGGAGCCATTTCAGTCCCTCCTGGCAGCTTTGTACAGAAGCAAAGAGCAGACTTTTGATCCCTGCTAACAGCAGCTGTGGAGCCTGAGGGCAGGCTTACCCAACCCAGCCTCACCCAGACTCACTCCCCCCACTGAGATGGAGAATAAAAAAAACAATTGGAAATCCCAGGGCCCCAGCCACCACCTGAGGCACAAGAGGGTCTCTCTAGAGGACTAAGAACTAGCTACAGGACCCAAAAACAGCACTGCAGCTTGCTCCTCCCTGCAAGTGCCACCTACTGACAGGGAGGTCATCCTACACTTTTACTGCATCTACTGATTGATCATAAAGGGTGTGGTCAAATCTCACCCACACACACAACCTCCTGGCTCAGAGACTAAACAGAGCATGTCATTATCCAAACAAAAATCTAAAGGCAAGAAGGAACAACTGATCCAGATGGAAAGGAACCAGCAAAAGAACTCTGGAAGTATGAAGACTCAAACAGAAAGCACAACCCCAAAGAGGAACAACAACTCCCCAGCGATGGACATTAACCAAACTCAGAACACTAAAATGACAGAAGAAGAATTCCAAACATGGATTGTAAGAAAACTGAATGATATGCATGAAAAAAATGGATAACCAACACAAAGAAACCACAAAAAAAAAAAAAAAAAATCCAGGACTTGGAAGAAAAATTCACTAAAGAAATTGAAATATTAAAGAAAAATGAAACTGATCCCCTGGAAATAAAGAACTTATACAGGGAACTACAAAACACCATGAAAAGCCTCAAGAACAGGGTAGATCAAACAGAAGAAAGAATTTCAGAGATTGAAGACAACTCCTTCCAATTAAATAAGTCAGTCACAGAGATCAGGTAGAAAATTAAGAGGAAAGAAATAAGCCTACAAGAAATGTGGAACTACGTGAAAAAATCGAACCAGAGGGTAATAGGGGTTCCAGAAGGTGAAGAAAAAAATACTCAAGTGCTGGATAAGCTATTTGAAGAATTAATAGAGGAAAATTTCCCAGGCCTTGCTAAAAATCTAGATATACAGGTACAAGAAGCTCAACGGACCCCAGGGAGATTCAATGCAAATAGGAAGATACCACGTCACGCGGTCATTAGAGTGACCAAAATAGCCACTAAAGAGGCACTTCTACAAGCTGTAAGGTGAAAGAAACAAGTAACATACAAAGGAAAGCCCATCAAAATAACTCCAGAATTCTCAACTGAAACCCTATAAGCCAAAAGAGACTGAGGCCCCATTCTCACTCTTCTGAAACAGAATAATGCCCAGCCTAGAATCTTGTACCCTGCTAAATTAAGTTTCATATATGAAGGAGAAATAAATACATTCTCAGATAAGCAAAGACTGAGGAAATTCACCAAGACAAGACAAGCTCTCCAAGAAGTACTCAAAACAGAATTACACAAGGATCAGCACAATAAACACTCTTGAATGTGAAACCCCTAAAGAGTTAAAGATCAAAGATAACACAATGGCTCAAGACAGAAAACAGAGCAACAAAATGCAACCAAACAGAATGAACAGTAATTCACCCCACTTATCGGTCCTCTCAATAAATGTCAATGGTTTGAACTCTTCTCTCAAGAGACATAGACTGGCCGAACGGATAAAAAAAAAAGCCAAGCATTTGCTGTCCCCAGGGAACGCATATAACCTGCAAGGATACATTTAGACTCAAAGTAAAGGGGTGGAAAACAATATTTCAAGCAAATGGAAGCCAAAAGAAAGCTGGTGTGGCAGTTTTGATCTCAGACAATTTGGTTTTTAAATCAACAAAAGTAATGAAAGACAAAGGGGGTCACTATATAATAGTGAGGGGTACAGTTCAACAAGAAGACATAACAATTCTGAATATGTATGCATCCAACTTAGGTGCACCCAGATTCATAAAGCAAACTCTA
>CAUYSK010084935.1:0-11260 GCA_963575035.1 Avahi laniger
ACACAATTCACCTGAACATTGTAGTTTCTTAAGGGAATGACAGTTCCTGTGAGCAGAGGGTTTGGGCAGCGTCATTCTCTTCTATTATGTTTGTCGTGGCATAGAAGGAGGAGGAGGGAGGAACAGCACCTCTTCATTGACCTTAGAAGACTTCCCTTACCCAGCTAGCATTGTTGTGTTACTTGAGCCAAGCACATTCAAGGTCTTCCAGATTATTCTGGCACTGTGGTAATTTATTTTAGAGTAGAACAGGAGTGGAGTTTAATTCTCTAAGGATGAGGGATTTGTTGAATCAGCCTTCCAAGTTTCAAGTGTTGAACAGAAGCGAAGTTCCTGATTCAGGAACAGAAGGTTGTGAGAATAAAATAATGTGCACAAAAGTGCTTTGTAAACATAAAGCCCAACGATAATTACTGTTATTGCTAGTTAAAAGGACACCCGGATTCATTTCTTCTCGTTGCCGTTTTATTGTGGAAACAAAGTTAAGGCACAGCATACTTCCGGTTCTAAGAGTTAATAGCTGCTTCCCTTGAGGAAAGAGTTACATCGTCATAGCACACTTCAATTTCCCACGAAGAAAGGGTGGTATTAAAGTATCTCAACACAGACAGAAATCAGGGACTCAAAGGTGGTGTTGGAAGCAACTACTATAATCATCCAAAAAGGTAGGCATACCAGAATATGCCTGAAACCCTATTTCCAATGGTCTTTTCTCTTTCCTGTGCTAAATCCTGGCTGACCTTGTGCAGGTGAACAGGGTGTCAGGGTCCCAGCACGACACCTCTTGAATCAATTTCTATTTCAGCATACTCAGTTCTCACTGTCAGGCATTGCGTGGGCACTGAAGGGTCATAGGGATTGACAAAGCACAGTTGTGACTCTCAGGAAGCTCAAGAGGACAGATGAGCACACTGTAAGGCTCTAATAGAGGCCCTAAAGATGTCTTTCGGAGAACAAGAATGAAGCGACAGACACTTGCTGGGAGACCTCAGGAAACTCATGGAGGGTTGAGAAGGCAGGAGGCCCTTGAACGAGACCAGGTTTTCGTTGGCAGATGAAGTTGGGAAAGGGATTTCAAGCAGAAGGAACAGTGTGAGCGTGGAGACGAGGCATGAATAATGAGTGGGTTGGGAGGCTGATGGAATACATTGGGGAGTGTTTATTTGGCTATTTGATGGTATGTCTCAGATTTTTTTTTTTTAATCAGCACATTAATTTCTGTTTTACCGATAGTCACGTTGTTTAGCCAGTTTGCAGCATTTTTGACTATGGAATAAACGGAACAGACCACTGCCGGCCTAATTTAAAGATTGAGGGTGTTGATAATGACTTCCTTTTTCCCAGTATTGTTGTGAAATGTGATTGCTTTTAAACATGCTTTCCTTGGATGCAAGGTGCTGTCTAAAAGTGGTTGGACGTATTTACTCTTGACCTCCTCCTGCTCAGTAAAGAATAGCTTCTAGTTTATCCCCTGAAACTTGCCCCGTTTAACTTCTGGAAATAATGGCAATCACAAACAATACTGTGGATTTAGATTTCTGACCTCTTCTCCAAGAGCAGGACCCTGATACTTAAGTAGGAGGTGCAAAGAAGCCCTCTTCAAAGCTTGATTCTGTTTGATCCATGTGGTCATTTTAGATATTGGATTTATTTACCTTGCTAAATCATGGGCATTTTTTATGCACGTGGCCCATTTGTAACAGCTGAGTCGAGGGACAAGAGTGACAACTGAGAGGGCCACCTAAGGCTTGGCCACATTATTAGAACAGTAACGCAGTGGTATGTCTTTTCTGCAAGTTGTTCAGGTTTCCCTCTTATCTCCTATGTGATGCTAAAAATAAAACCAAAGCATGAAAATTTCACTCATCTGTTGGCAAACTCAGTGCGGTAGTGTCACTTGAAATTAATAATTTATGCACTGGAGGTAAGAGTATCAAAAGCAACCATGTTTCCAAGAGTCTGGGCTCTGGTAAGTATCTCGTCTTGTGGACTTCATTTGTGAGCAAATAATACCCAGTATTAATAGAAATACAGGATTTACCAGTCTCATGATTTTTGTTTTTACAAAAAGGTTCTTGGTAATTCTGAAAACAGATTCTATACCTGTCATTCAGAAAAGAGAGACAAAAATAACCAGGCATAAAAAATTCATACATCTTCCTTGGAGGGAAGAGGACATATTGTTTAGCTTGTCAACATTATAATAGATATATGAAGATGCACTTATAACTGCCTGCTTCACGTCCATAATAGGACTAATTTAATTTATTTACTTGGTGCTTTGTGCAATAACAGATGCCAAATTCCTTCTTTCTTTGAAAAGTCAAACAATCGATAATGACGATAATATCTCCCAAAACTTAATGAGTGGACTCAGCTTTTTGGATCATGTCTGAGTGTGATGGTACACTGCAGATTTTCATTTACTGACAAACTTCTGCTCATAACTGGATAATGTGTGGGCTTGCCTCCTTTTAGGCAAATACTTCTATTATGGATTTTTGTAGTCGAATGCACTTAGACCAGAAACGAGACAGAAATCTGTTGATTAGAACTGGAATATGTGATAGAGGTTGGTCTCAGAAACAAGTAGAAAGTTCAGTATCAACAGTACCATCTGACTTGATTCTGGGTCCCTCAAAAGCTAACCAGACTCCCTTTACGTCTCCCAAGTCTGAGACACACTGAGCCTGAAAGAAATGGCCGGGAACACCAGCTATAGACAAAGAGAATGGAGGATCCCATTCCAATAAAATGTTCATGGTGGTGCCTTGACACACATAATGTTTAAGCTCATATCAAAGAATCTCTGCCGGCCAGGAGACGGCTGTCTGGCTTTGGTTTATTCCTGTTATTCTCTTAATTGTACTTTTTAAATTAACTTCTCTGTTTATAAACATACTACTTGCTTGAATTACTTTAAAACATATGTTGGAAAATACAGAAGTGAATGAAAATAAAAAGCATCGATCATAAATCCCATAACAACCATTTATGCCTTTATGCCTAACAGAAATAGAAATATAAATTTTTTCTAAAGAAAAAGGATCTGAGTTTCTTACAAAGATAAACATAGTCTTGCTGTATGTCCAGCAATTGTGCCCCTAGGGTGTTTTCCCAACTGATTTGGAAAACAGTGACCATACAAAAACGCTCTAGTGAATGTTGATAACAACTTCACTAAAACCTGGAAGCAACCAAGCTGTCCTACAAACTGTAGTACATCCTTACCATGGACTGTTACTCTGTGTTAGAAAGGAATGAGCGACCAAGCCACAAAGAGTAGATGAATGTTAAGTGCATATTGCTATGTGACAGGAGCTAGTCTGAAAGGTACACACTGTATGATTCTACCTACATGATATTCTGAAATAGGCAGAACTGTAGAGACAGTAAACAGGTCAGTGGTTTCCAGGGGCTTCTGCAAAAAGGAGAGGTACATAGGTGAAGCACAGGGAATTTTCTAGAGTAGCAAAACTCTTCTACTGTAATGGTAGGTACATGATACTGTGCATCTGTCAAAACTCAGAACTTTACAGCAAAGAGAGTGAACTTTAATGCATGTAAATTTAAAACAAAACCAAAAATCAGGTCTGGGGATCCCAGGATAGAATGCAGACTGTGTCGAAAGAATCTCACAGTGTTACAAATACGTGAAATAACCTCCCTGAAGGAGGTTGGGGAAAGGTGCTGACTTCAGGAGCTTTGGAAATGAATGGAGACTGTGAAACTAAAGGTAAAAGCACCTGTGCATGAGCACTGCACGAACTCTTACCGTGGAGGTAAGAATTAACAATCCTGAAAACACTGTATCTGGTTACCAAACTGGACAATTAAGCAGTGGGTGGTGCCAGGTTTCTCATTATTTGAGTAGGATATTACGGACATGCAACAGGGGTGGCTAGAATGATCCCGCGGCAGTAGATTAGGGTAGGAGATGTCAATATGAACTGATGTTTAGCCTAATGTAGGTATGGATGGAAACACGTAAAAATACTGATAGATATGTATATATACATGTGTAAACACACATATGTATTTATGTGGGCCTGTATATGTGTGTATACATGAACATGTGTACACATATGTATGCATGTCCATGTATTTGTGAACATGTAGCTACATGTATATATACACAGTTGAGAGAGCCTAGAAGCAATGACACCCCCATAACAATAAGCATACCGAGTGCCTAGATCTTGTGTCTAATACATAGCATCCTCCAATAGAGGGAACTGGGGATCCTTGCAGAAATGTCTGATTCTAGGGCTGGGGAATATATAATAGGCTCCTGCTGCATCTTGTAGCGTATTGAAGTGCACACACACACACACACGCACACAGGGATAGGGTCTGCATGTCAAAGGGACACAGGTGCCAACTGAGAGCTCCTAATGGCCAAAGCTAAAACGATTTCCGCAACACAATCAATAGTGTAGTGTTAAACTATAAATCTAGGATAGAATACAAAGTATATACTTTATACAAAATTTAAAATAAGTATCCATGAGTCCATACTGATATAAATAAATGATTTAATAAATAAATGGAGAACAACTGACAGATCTGTGTAGAATCATTCTAAATTATTTATGTAGATGTTCTTCTGCCCTTGAGAAGGTGGAACATAACTTCTCATTTATCAAGCGTGGGTTAGCGTCTCCTTGAGAAGAGTACAGTATGGAAATGAGGAAAAAAGAATAATGTTACAATGGAGAAACCTGGCAAACACTCGCCAAGCCAGGTGACAGCAATGAACATCGACAGTGAGAAGTTACGTGGATAGCGTGTACCCTTGCCATGAGGTGATGACAGTGACATTTTATCCCTGTGGTCCTCCTCCCTAAACTCCTAGCCTCCGTATAATTGCGAGAAAAACATCAGACGAATCCCAATTGAGGGACGTTCTTTAAAATATCTGACTAGTACTCCTGAAAACTACCAAGGTCATCAAAAACAAGGAAAATCTGAGAAACTGTCACAGTCAGAAGGAGTCTAAGGAGACTTGGCCACTAAACGTGATGTGGTAACTTGGATGGGATCCTGGGGCAGAAAAAGAACACCAAGTGAAAACTATGATAAGGGAATGTCACATCGGTGGTGATTAATTGTGACAAATGTACAGTCTAATGTAAGATATTAATAAAACAGGAAATTGGGTTTGGGGTACGTGGGAATTCTCTGTACTATCCTCACAACTTTTCTATAAATCTAAAACTATTCAAAATTATGCAATTTCAGTATTTAAAAAAGACCTACACTGTACATGCTGTGAAATGCCATTTGAATATACCATAATTTAACTAATATTTTAATGAACAATTTTCCGTAACACTTTGTATCTCCAGTCATTCCCTTAGGATAAACCTCTATTTGTAGGATTGTTGAGACAAAGAGGTTTTTTGATACCTAGGCCAGATTACCCTCCCCCCAAAAAAGAAATCTTACACCAACTTGTCCTCCCAGCACCAAAGTGTGAGAATGCCCATTCCTCTTGACCCTTTGCCACTATGTGTGAAATTTTAAAAGTTGTGGTTGTTTTTGTAAACAACTTGTGTGTTTTTGTTTTGATTTGTACTTCTTTGATCACTACAGTAAAGTTTGCACTTTCTAAACTGTGTTTACAAGCTAGAGTGAAGGTCCACAAGGGTGAGATCCTTGTCTGTTTTATTCAGGACCCGACACAGAGCAGGTCCTAACAAATATTTGCTGAATACATGAATAGATTGTATTTCTTACATTTCTCTTTGGCTGGAATTTTCTGTTTTCCTTTCATTGGCATCCAGGAAAAAAAAAGGTAGGACTAAGGAATTTGTTAATTCCATTCTTAAATATGAATATAAAGCTGTGAAACTATAAAACTGGATGGCTTCATGGAGAATTCCTAAGTAGCAGCCTCCCTGGACCTTATTCGGATAAGTTGACCCATCCTTTATTATGCTACATTTGAATTTGAGCCAAGATTATGCCCCACGAAAGCACTGCATAAAATGGGAGAAATCGTGACATTAGTTGAAACTGTCCCAGATTAAAATATTCTTCTAGAGTCAATCATCCAGCCATCCATCCGAACATCCTTCCATTCAGTCGGAATACAGAACCGGGATACTGCTTGTTAATGGTTTTGAAATATTCATCAGTTCTTCCAAAATTGTTGACTTATACACATATTATAAATACAGCTGGGCAGTACAGCTTCACTCACTACTAGGTGAATTGAGTCATCAACAGGTTTCACACACCTAAAGAGGAACATCCTTCCTCAATGCTGGGAGCTGGGAAGATAAAAATTTATAAGGTTCCTGCTTGAACCTAAGGGCAGCTTGTAGTCTAGTGAATGATGACAGAATTGAACTGAGACTGAAATTCTTACCTGGGTATTATTGGTTTTATTCACTTCATCATAGAAAATATTCTCAAAAATTACTTCTCAAAGTATCCATCACTTTAAAATTTCCATCAGTACGTTGAAATTACCCATTAAAATAACAATATTTTCTGAGTTAGAGGAATGGTGAGTTATTTTAGTCCTTAAACGGTGAAAGATTGTTCTGCATCAAAGTTTTTGCAATATGGTGATATTTTGCATTGTTTTTAGACAAAAATAAACATGCCTGCAGGGCCAAACAGAAAAAAATAACTTTTATTTTAAACTTAGTGTTAGCTATTAAAACCTCCTTTCTTTTATTTTTGTATAAATTTTGGTTATTACAGTAATTATCCTCATAATATTGGTTTCCAGGGAAAATTGACTTCCAGCTGTAACATCTTAATTTGTCAATCAAATTATCATACAATTTATATGATGTACTCTTCCTACTATATTTCAGTGTGACTTAATCATAAATTCCCAGTTTTATCTATTAATACTGGTTTTAATTTTATCCTTTTTTTGGTGACATTTTTCTTTTCCATCATTTGGCTTTTGTGTTTGTTTTTAAACCAAGAAAATATTCATATCATCATTAAGAAAGACTGACTTAGGGCTCTGATTGTATAAGCAGAAACCATATCAGGTTTGTGATATACACAGACATTTAGTGAGCAGATGATGAAATGCATCTGTAGGATAACCTGTAAGATAAGTTTACTGATACTAACTGACCAAAAGGGTATGAGAGATTATCTCTGGGTAGCAGGGTTATGGGAGATTCATTTTTTAAAAAAAATATTTTCTACATTTAAAAACCTTTCCCCCTTAATGAAATGTATTATTTTAAGACTCGGGGAGAGAAAATTATACGAAAAGCACTTAAAACATAAGGATTTACAGGTGGGCAAAACAGCAGCATTTGTGCTACATCAGAAGTTAGTTAGCTTTTTTCCTTGGAATGGACATCTCTGTCAGAGGAGGGGAAAAGTCCAATTGCCCAATTTCTGTGTTAGTTGAGAACCAGAGGAAATTTCATTCTCCTATAGGCGAAGTGGTAAATTAATGATTGTAGAAATATAATTTCAGGATTTTATAAACTAACAAGATAAATACATTCAGTATATGGACAAAGTACTTTGGCTTTTTAAGAGTTCTTTAAAAGATACGGTGTAAGTATTATTGTGAAACTATTCCTATTATTTAGAAAATGGCAGTCATTTTAAAATTTTATTGTTAGAGTTAATGACAGAAAATTTGAGTTAACCAGATTGTCCAGGGAATGGAGTGTGCTGATCGAGCACCGTGATTTCTTTATTCTTGCCTTGGTGTTCAACATTTTCTGCAATGTATTTGCCCTCTTGTTAGTAAATGCAGGATTTTGAATATTAGCAGATTTTTCCTGATGATTCAGTATCTTGCCTGGCCTTAAGGTCATTGTTAAAAACATCAAAAGCTGAACAATAGATCCATAAGCTGAGGAGAATTGGCTGATTCTGTGCTGGCCTTCTGACATCCCCTCGAAAAGAGTCGATGTTGGCTGTGAGCTCAGCTGGGGACAAGGGTCCACCTACGACTTTTCCACATAGCTTGGGCTTCTCAGCATGGCGGTCTGAGGATAGTCAAACTTCTCATGGGACTACAGGGTTCACGCAGGCAGCGACACTTCTTCCTATTCTATTTGTCACAGAGCCTGCCGAGACTCAAGGAGGTGGAAAAATAGACTCCACCTCTTGATGGGGGAGTGGCAAGGTTGTATTACAAAGGAACGGGAACGGGAGATACTGCAGCCGCCATCTTGGAACTACAAACTACAATTTTAACCACCAATCTCTTCAAATGTCAGGGTGGGTAGGGACCACTTTATGTGAAAAGCATTATGAGAAATCCCACTGACTTCAGAAACCTGGACTGTGTCCTTGGGTCTAACTTCTGTTCTAAAAGAAAAGCTAACAAAGAAACACATCCACCTCATACTTGTATTCTGAGGGAAACACCTTTGTAAGGACCAGATACCCAAAAGGCTAAATGTATCTAATCTCAGGAAACAAAGACAATTATGTTGTTCATAAAGTCATTTAAGATATGGGCAGACATGCATAATAAGCCTGAGAAAACTAGGCTTTGGTGTTAAATCTAGCTAAGATACTTTCTAACTGGGCTATCTTACTCAAACTCCATGAACCTTAATTCCTCATCTATAAAATAGGAATAATGATTTTTACTTTTCCAGATTGTTTTAAGGAATACATTAGGTAATTTTTTAAAAACGCCTAGTATTCTGTAGCCCACAGTAAGTACTTAATGGAAGATAGCTGTTATCCTCTCATCTCTATTTTCTATCTATATCATGTGCCCTCAAAACTTGCCCATTTCTAGAGGGTTCCAGGCACTTCAGTAATTGTTAACTAAGGTTCTGCTATTTTTTGAACATCATCCATAGAATTTTTAAAAATCAAGTCTCTAATTCTAATTTCAGGACTTTGAGCAGAATTATAAATATAGCATTATAATCAATATTAACCATTTTTCATCCTTCTAAAAATGATTCCTAATATGGTGGTTGATGTTGGATCATTGTGTTTAAAGTGGAAGATCTCTAGTCTTAACTTGTAATTTTCAAGTTTAAATTAGTTCAGGTTATTGGAATTTGAGAAAAAAACAAACATAGAGAGAGAGCGAAAATGCATATTTAATTAGAGTTTGTTATCACTCATTAAGGAGGAAAAACTGTCTATCTCTAGGCGGCCCTCTTGTCTCAAGAGCCTGCTAATTAGCTAAACGTTTGGCATATCTCAATAACCCCAGTAGCCGTTATAATTAAAATTAGCTTTGAACACACAGTATCCCACATTTTATCTCCCGTCTTTGAAGGCATCTTTATCAACTGAGCTTTCTAATAATAGTTCCTCCGCACTGAACTGACGTGAGAATAAAGAGAGAGAACGTGTCTACCAAATGGATCTTTTTATTTTGCGTGTTTTCTAAGAAGTAGGAAACATTTTTACTTTCTCAAAAGGGTCTATTCTGTTTTTAAAGGGAAAAAGAAATCCTTTATAAAGTTAGAACTCTCAGTAATTTCCCTACCTTTGAAGAGAGTACAGAAAGATTCAATGTAGATAGACCAGTAGTTTAATCTTTTAAATCGTTAGTTTAATTTTTACACAGAATTCAAGTAATGCCATGAAATTGAGAGGTCTTTTAAGTCCGGCACAGTAGAACACACTACACATTGAAATACCTTATCAAAAACCCAAGAAAAGAAAATGTTTCAACCCATTCATTCACTCACTTGCTCATTCACACAGTAAGTATTCGTTCATCACCATTACATGCATGTTACTATCCTTGGTTTGGGGTATATGAGGAATACCCACAGTCTTTTCCTCAAGGAACTCCCTGTCTAGAAGGGAGAGGCAAGTCAGTGAGCAGTTTCCATGAAGTATGCTAATGGACCTAACAGTTAACACATGGTACTATGTGAGCCTAACTTAAACTTAGTACATCCGGGAAGCCTTCTTGGTGGAGGGGGTCCCATTTACGTTCTCATTCAGCTAAACTACCTTGAACATCAAAACTCTGTGAAAAATAGTACAGAGAAATAATGGGCTCCTAGTACGTCATCCTTTGTACGTAGCAAATGATGCTCCAGTGTTGAGCAATGATTCCTGAGAATATCCTCCATGCTGGAAGTGTTGGTTCATTTAACATGCAATTGTTGGGTCCTTATCAAGTGTGGGCACTGTGCTTAGAGCCAGGAATACAGCAGTAGACAAGTGTGTAAAACATGGACTTTGCTTTCGGTCTGAAAGAAACAGGCTGGTAAAAAAGTATAAAAATAATATCCTACATGCTGACTTGTAAGCATAAACTACTGCCTACGCAAGCAGTAGGTAAGGAAACGATCATGTTTTGGAGGTATGGGAAAGCAGAGCCTTGAGGGATGAATAGGAGTTTTGAAAAAAATCAGGTGAGAAACAGCAAGAGCAGAGGCCAGGGGCTTAAAAGATCATGGTGTCCACCCCCCCGATTCTCCCAGATCTGGAGTGGCGGGACTCTGGACAAGGTCCAGGTTCTGAAGGACTTTGTGCACCGTCCTAACAAAATTGCATGCTACCGTCCACTGCGGCAAAGCACTTGGCTGTGAACTCAGACAGACTGGGTTCAAATGTTGGCTGCTGGCTCTCTCTGTCTCACCAGGGTGTTACTTAACCTCTCCGAGCCTGAGGAAAGTGTAGTTTATAACACCTACCTAACAGGTTCGTTGGAAGGGTTATATAAAAGATAATTCATGGAAAGCACTTAGCACAATGCTTGTCACTTAGCAGACACTCCATAAACGTTAGCAGTTGCTGTTAGTGCTACAGTGTATCCCGTGGACACTGAAAAGCTATGGAAAGTTGTCTTGCCATGGTCACTCTAGATTACAGAATCTCTTTGTGCGTCATCTTAAAATGTTATTTTGATGATTAAACAAGTTGATATTTGGAAAGCGCTTAAAACAGTGTCAGGTACATTGTAAGTGCTGTGTAAGTGTTCATTCCATATATTAATTTAATTGAATGAAATTCTCTAAGCAATAGAAATATATTTTTCCAATTTTACAGATGAGTAAGCTAAATTCAGAGCAGTCTTCTTGCCTAAAGTAGTATAGCTAATAAAGTGTAGAACCGGTATTTAACCTGGGTCTCATTTCATATTGTAGCAGCTGCATCTTAAAATTTGATTTAAAAAGACATACCTTGGCCGGGCGCGGTGGCTCACGCCTGTAATCCTAGCACTCTGGGAGGCCAAGGCGGGCGGATTGTTTGAGCTCAGGAGTTCGAGACCAGCCTGAGCAAGAGTGAGACCCCGTCTCTACTAAAAATAGAAAGAAATTAATCGGACAAC
>CAUYSK010084944.1:0-18343 GCA_963575035.1 Avahi laniger
TGATACACCATGTTTCTCACTTTCCTGGCTTTGGAATAATAACTGTTAATAAATATCCACTCATGCCAAGTCACTAGGTTCTATTTGTTTTTTGTAATGATTTTTCCATTTTTCCTATTCTTCCCCCTCCACCCCCCTTCACTGTCACTATCCTATTTAGTTTCATATCTTTCTTTCTGGGATATTATAATTACCTCCATGACAACAATCTCAAAAAAAAAAAGAAAAACAAAAAACCCAAAAACAAAAAAAGAAAGATTTGGTGGTATCGAATGCATTGTTTGATTATACCTCTTCTTTATTAAAAAAAACCTTGAATGGTTGATTATAGTACTGTGTGTGTTAAAATTGATCTTCCAAAGAGTTAGTTACATTCAATGATGAAAAAGGGTTTGATAAGTAACTTAACCAGAACGAATCACAGCCTGATGGAGAATTAGGCCCTGGAAAAATAACAAATAAATTGGGGTTTAAGTAAGCATCTATTTAAAAGAATAAAATTGTCTCAGGTAACAGGGCATTTACCTGTGATCACATTATTAGGTACAAAGAATAATGAAGATTTACCTTTTCCTGGTAATCAGACACATTTAATTTGATTTGTTCACCAAAAACTGCCAGATAATCCTCACTGTCAGAAAAAAAGTGTTGGCTGGGTACATTGGCTCAAACCTGTAATCTCAGCACTTTGGGAGGCTGAGGCGAGATCACTTGAGGCCAGGAATTCAAGACCAGCTTGGACAACATAGCGAGAGCCTATCTCTACAAAAAATAATTTAAAAAAATTAGCCAGGTATGGTGGTATGTGTCTGTAGTCCCAGCTACTTGGGGAACTGAGGCAGGAGAATCACTTAAACCTAGGAGTTGGAGGCTGCAGTGAGCTATGATGGTGCCACTGCACACCAGCCTGGGAGACAGAGTGAGATCCTGTCTCTAAAAAAAAAAAAAGAAAAAAAAATGATATGTGTCTGCGACCATCTTACTCTTCACTCTTTGCCATTTTAAGTTCTATTCATGGTTTCTATGACGGTCTTCTGAGTTTAGCTTTCAGAAACATCTGGCCAAACAAGCCCACATCTAGTTGCAGTCACTTCCTTTCTATTCCTATTATTTCCTTTAGACTTAAACTGCAACATCAGCCCCTTCCTGTGTCTCCAGACTGACATCCCTTAGACTTGAACTGCAAGATTGGCTTGTTCTTGTGTCTGCAGCCTGATTACCTTCAAACTCGAACTGTGGCAGTGCCGCTTCTCTGGGTTTCCACCCTGCCAGCCCGCCCTGTAGGTTCTGGATATGCCAGGCTCCTTAATCACATGAGCAATTCTTAAAATTAATCTCTTTACATATACACACATTCTATAGATTCTCTTCCCTGGAGAATCCTGACTAATACAGATTTTGGTATCAGGAGCGATTTTAGAGAAATAGCATCTAAATGACTTGTTTTCTGCATTGGTTCTAGGTTTCCGGAATTGGCTGTCAAATCTAATTATGTTTAAACACACTAATGACTCTATTTTCAGTCATAAAGAGAGCACTGATAGTCTATAGTATGATGAGGCAACAGAGATACATATAAAAAGAAACACCACTGGATATTCCTAATCAAACACTTAAACGAGGCAAAGACCTGGGTAACAACATATATGATACCTTTAAACATTTTTGTCAAACTAACGAGTGATGCAATTGGCTGCTTGTTCCCAATATTGCTGGACAAAGTAAAGATAGAAAAAAAAAATGAGCTTAAGAATTTGAATTCCCAGCTCAACTTCTGCATAAATGACCCAAAAGCATGTACTGAAACATCCAGAATGATGTTTGATCACATATCTATGCACCAAGGCCCAGCCAAGTTCACACATAAAATTAACCATCACAAGTTCATCCCTTGTTAACTAACTTCCACTCTTATGCATACCCTTAAACTGTGCTTAATCTCCAGATAAAGACAGTAACAAGGTCATACTTCCACTTAACATAATACACCTGGATGTTTCTGTGAGGCAATTTCTGGATGAGATTAACATTTAAATTGGTGGACCAACTGAGTAAAGCAGGTTGCCTTCCATAATGTGGGTAGGCAGCATCTAATCAGTTGAAGAAATGAATAGAAGAAAAGACTAACCTCCTCTGAGCAAGAGGGAATTTTACCACAAATAGCCTTTGAACTTGATCTACAGCACCTGCTATTCATTGAGTTTCTAGCCTGCTGGCCCACCCTATAGATTTGGGGCTTGCCACAGCCTTCTTAATCTCATGAGCCAATTAAAATAAATAAATAAATATCTATCAATCTATTGGATATATACACACACAATCCAATAGATTGTATCTCTCTATATATCTATATCTATATATTGTACCTTTATATATCCAATCTATTGGTTCTGTTTCTCTGGAGAACCCTGACCAATACACTAAGCAAGAAATTTCGCCACCAGGTAATGTTACGTGCAGATTAAAGCATGTACAGGGACACCATACTTACGCTTGAATTTGTTCTGAGACAACTGTCACAAGATCAAGTTTGTAAGTCAAGAATTCTCCATGTTGGGATTTTCTGTACTTCTCTGGCCTTGCCTTTTCCAAATCATCTTGTACATTGCAGCCAGAGGGTTTTTCTGAAAGCACAAATATGAAGAAGATATTACCTTCTTTTAAATTCTTTGATAACTCTACATACCCTTTTTAAGAAAACCATCGTCAGTGCAGTCTACATGGCTGTGTGCCTCTCCTGTCCCCCATGCCCATACCCCACGCTGAAGCTGAGGTAAACTACCTATTGTTCTCCACAGTCACCAAAGCTGTTTATCCCTTGTAAACCTTTTTATCTTCAAGCTGTTGCTTTTGCCTGGAATATTCTTCTGTGATTTTTCTACTTGGTGAGAAACTACTTATCTTTCAAGTCACAGCTCCAGTAGTCCAGATGACACCCTTTTCTTCCTGTTTTGGCTAACACTGAATATTTTCTACTCTATGTCCTCACAGAGCTGTTTTTAGGCAACTGGGGCTCATGACATCTTGATTTCCCTCTTGCATCCTCTCTTTTCACTCCCAACATGACCAATGCTCATGTTTACCACTGCCTCGGGACACGTGGACACCAACCCGGCCAAGGCTGTTGATAAACAACCGTATGCTTGCTTGATCAAGCAGAGACAATCTATATACCACTGAAATAAGCAATAAATTTAACAAAGGCATTCCATATGTGGGAAAGGCTTATGAAAAAAACGTGGTGAGATAGCAAAGAAAAATATTTTCAAGTTGAGCAAGGAGAATTTGATTGTGTTAAGAGAGAACAACAGAGTTCAGGATATGTTGCAAGTACCATCGCAGAAGGTTCTAGACTTAGGATCCATTATGATTCTTATTCAGGAAACTTACATTATTCATTCAGAAATTTTGTAAATTTCCTTCCACGTTTTTTGTTAATAAATTTGTTTTTTGTTAAGAGAATGCTCATTCTCTTAATGGAAGGGAACAGTGCTGGAAAAGAAGGATCACTGAAGAAATATTTGTGGAATACATGAACGAAAGAACGGAGGCAGACAATAAAGGCAGAACTAATCTGCCTTTGTTTATTGCAATAGTACATGAGAATCAGCAAAATGAGCCTTAGCAATCCTCAGGGCTGAGAGGATTAAAGGAATGGGCATTTTCCTGTCTCCTATTGATTGGCTCCTCTCATCCTTCCTTAGTGGGAGGCACTTAAAGTTATTTCATTTGACCTTAATAACAAATATAAAAGGTAAATATTACTATCTTCATTTAATGGATAAGGGAAATAAGTCTCAGCAGAGCCAAATATTTGTCCAAAGTCTCACATCTAGTAACAGCAGAGCTCCAATGCTCTTTCCAGTCTGTGCATAAAGACTAGCCCACGTCTGTATGACGTCTTTCACTGAAGTTGACTTAATCCACTTAGCGGCCCTTGATCCTCCAGCCCTCCGGCCCCCTGTATCTACTATTCTCCCCCTTCCTCTGTCATGTCTTATCACCTCCATTCTTTAGCACTTTACTAAAATCCTTTCTGGCAAGTGGCTTGGCTCTAGTCCATTGTTTCTCAATCTCAGCCCTATTGACATGGTGGACCAGATAATTCTCCGTTGAGGGGTCTGGCCTTGCATGTAGGATATTCAGCAGCATCGTTGGACACCACCCACTGGACACCAGTAGCATTTTTCCTCCCAGTTGCAATAACCAAAATTTTTCCAGGTCCTGCTAAGCATCCCCAGCAGTGCAAAATTGCCCTCAGTTGAGAACCCCTGTTCTGGTCTATCTTTCTCTAGGTATTTTTCCTAATCTCTCAGAGGCCTCCTTGAAAACCACAGCCTTCCTTGGTAATCTCCTTATTTGCAATTAAACATGGACTTCCTTAAGTCCTTTTTCCTAATTTTCTTTCTATTTTTAGTCCTATATTGATATTTAACTTTTCGTGTCCCTCTCTTTTCAACTTTTTTGAAAAAGAGTTGAAAGTTGTCAAAAGTTTCTTTGACATAGAAACAAATTCCTTACTAAATCATAATAAGCCCTTGTGTTTTCCACAGACATTCAAACATCTGATGATTTGATTATTTTGTGGTATGAGAATTTGGACTAATTCATGATGTGAAATAGCTTCAAATGCCTAATGAAGTTCAGCAGCAGCTCAAGTCACATGGGAGAATAATGACAGACACCATCCACTGTTTACTTTCTATCAGTGCATCAGGTAGGTTAATCTCTTAAACAGCCACAGAAATCTGGATTTCTACCTAGTTTGTCTATTATATTGGCAAAAGCAAGAGAAAATAAAATTGAGGTGAACTAATAAATCGTGAGATATTTCATGTTCACCCTCTAGTGCAAGAGCAAAGTCACTATTTTCCAGGGAAAGGTATAGAAAAGACATTTTATAAAGTTTTGCAAATTTTTTTTACCTTACTGGAAAATGCAATAACCTTTCAGCATTTCCACAAGTGTGAACAAGCAGATAATAACATCTTTCAAGTTCTTGGGACGCTGGTCTATTTTAGAAATCTTGAGTTTGGGTAGGAATTGTGATTTTGTAGTCTCATACAGTCATTTTAAGTATTATTAATATGGTGAAAATTCCTTTAGGGTGGGAAGAGAAGACCTCTATTAAGTTTATTTATTTTATTTTTAAAATTTTCAATTGGTGGTAAAATATTCATAACATAACATTTACCGTCTTAACCATTTTTAACTGTACTGCTCAGTAGTGCCAAGTACATTCACACTTTTGTACAACTAACCTCCAGACCCCTTTTCATCTTGAAAAACTAAACTCAATACCCACTAAACAATTCTCCACTCCCCCTTACCTCCAGCCCCTAGAAGTAATCACCATTGTACTTTCTGTCTCTATGAATTTAACTACTCTAGCTACCTCATATAAATTTGATCAGGTGGTATTTGTCTTTTTGTGATTGGCTTATTTTGCTTACCATGATGTCCTCAAAATTCATCCATATTGTAGGGTGTGTCAGATTTCCTTCCTTTTAAAGGATGAATAATATTCCATTATAAGTATATATTACATTTTGTTTATACATTCAACCATTGGTAGACACTTGGGTTGCTTCCACCTTTTGGCTATTGTGAATAATGCTGCTATTGTTCATGAACCCACAAAGGGTTTTTTCCCCCTAGGGTTGGTTGCTTACCATATAGAAAGCCAGCTATGGAGGCAACATGGATTGTCAAGGAAGAAAGGGAGCTTATTTGCAGACCACATCAACTGGCAGACAGGAGAACTGCCTCAAATCCATATCCCCAACTGATGGGTTTAGGGGTCTTTTTAGAAGTGAAATGAATAGTGCATGGTGTGAGTGAGCATCATTACACATTCAGGGTGTAGTTCAGGGCATGCAATCAGAGCGAGAAGTCGTATTAGCACATACTGGCACACACATTGCATTATCGAAATGAAGGATAAACCTTCCCAGGGTAGAGATTTTAGTAGTATAATGAGCAAGGGTTTAATATTGGTCATCCTTTCAGTGTTGTGCACGTGAGGGTGGTGGGCAGTAGGTTGCTCAGCAGGTCCTTGGGGAAGATTTGTGGTGTAATGCCACTTATCTTGACTTCTCCAAACAATCAGGTGATGTAAGGCTTTATAGTTATCTCATGGCTGCAAGAAAGTTCCACCAGTTCTGAAAAACAACTCAAAAGGGAAAGGATCATTGAAACAGAAAGTTACTAAGTTCTGGTCAGCAATCTTGCTGGCCTGGGAACTTGAAACATAAGAGAACTGCAAAAAGACATTTATGTTCATGGAGCTGGTTACGTTATGAACATGAGTGTACAAATATTTCTTTGAGATCCTACTTTCAATTTTTTTGGGTGTATATCCAGAAGTGGTATTAATATTTTGGGTCATATGGTAATTCAATTTTTAACTTTTTGAGGAAATGCCATGCTGTTTCCCATAGCAGCTGCACCATTTCATATCTCTACCAACAATGCTCAAGGGTTCCAATTTCTCCATATTTTCGACAACACTGGCTATTATTATTTTTTTATAGTGGCCATCCTAATATGAGCAATGAAGTAGTATTTCATTGCTCATTGTACTTTTTTATTTGCATTTCACTAATGATTGATGCTGTTGAGCATATATGCATGTGCTTGTTGGTCAATTGCAGATATTTTTTGAAGAAATGTCTATTCAAGTCTCTTGCCTATTTTTAAATTGGATCATCTGTTTTTTGCTGTTGTTGAATTGTAGGAGTTCTTTATATTCTCTTGATATTAACTCTTTTTCATATATATGATTTGCAAATATTTTCTCCATTCCATGGGTCACCTTTTCATTCTGTTGATTGTTTATTTGATGCCTGGAAATTTTAAATTTTAATATGGTCTAATTTATCAGTTTTTACTTTTGTTGCCTTTGCTGGTGGTGTCAGATCCAAGAAATCATTGTCAAATTCAATATCACAAAGGAACTATATGAAATTTACCTGCCTTATAGAACCTAGAACTCATAATTACTTTCTTGTTGAGTGACTGAATGATTTAAACATTAACCACAAACCAAATCTTCATAAAGTTTCTCCACTACAATTCTATAAGCTCTATAAACATTTTTTTATTGTAAAAATTGAGAGAATTTTTTTTCTCTCTCTTTCTCCTTTCCTTAACCTGTCTTTCACTTTCAGCTCTAGCTCTTGTGCTCTTTTGCACATCGTATACTCTCTTAGTCTCTTTTAATCTTATAAAACTAACACAGCTATTTTGATCAAAGCTATGTTTCTTTATGCCAAAAAAGAAAATGCTCCAAATAATATAGTGCAGAGGTTAAAATATCAGTGGAGTTTGAATCCAAAATCTGTCACAATGTTTAGGCAGGGACTATGTCTTGTTCATTGCCTGGTACGTATTAAGAGCTTAATAAATATCTATTGAATTAATAATGGTATAAAATGGGTAAGTTACTTAAACTATCTAAATCTTACCTATAAAAGGACTAATAATCTTATGTCTAAATATAAGATAATTACATTTATCACCTAAAGTTTTGTGAGGATTATATGAAGAAAAAAACGTGTGTAGGTTTGGCAATACTTGGCAATAGTGATTATTCGTGAATGATATTGATCAATTATTACTTAATAAGAAATTAGACAGGCAGGATGCAGAAAGTCCTTAAAACTGGGAATACTGATACTAAATATCCTCATGACACTGTTAAAAAGAAACCATGTTAAGATCTTACACTTTTGTTGGGAAGACAAGTTTAGATAAAAATACGTGCATGAAAGGAAGCATGATCAGCCGTGAGTGAAGCAAATAGTCATGTCTGTTGTAGTTCCAAGAAAGGGAGATTACTATGGAACTGAATAGCTAGATAAAGCTCCGTGGAGACGATGAGCTTGAGCTGTTCCTTGATGGACAGCTGAATCTAGATGACAGGAGAGGAAAAGAAGGACACGCCAGGACAGGGAACATTTGAGGTACGGTTGGTCTATCAGTTTGCCTTCATAGTGTGGAAGTCCTTAAATGTCATGCTACGGATTTTGTACTTCACCTTACAGGGCAGGGGTTGGCAAACTTGTTAACTTGTTCTGTAAAAGGCCAGACAATATTTTAGGTTCTGCAGCCATAAACATTCTTTGTCGTGTATTCTTTTTTGCTTTTCTTTTTACAGCCTTTTAAAAATACAAAAACCATTTTTAGCTCTCGGACTGTAGAAAAACAAGTCAAAGGCTGGATTTGGCATAGTTTGCTGACCACAAGGCTCTATCAAAGATTTTTGAGTAGTTATTTGACACGAACAGAGGTACATTCTAGGAAAATGGCTGTGAGCAACGAGAAGCACCTTATATATCTTTCTTTACCGGGGCTTTGTATTGTCAGAGAAAGCATGTTTTACTGATTTAACTGGAAGGGCAAGACTTCATATATTCTGCCTGTGTATATGAAGAAGAGAATTCTATCATCGCCAAGAAGATTACGGTATACAGTTTCTTTAATATTTTCATTGCATCTCACCCTCTTCTTGCTGGCTAGAGGTAGTATCATAATTGCTATTAATATTATAACATTACAAATGGGTACATTGTAGGTGCTTAATGGCTACTTTAAGAGTTGAATTTAGGAGGTGAAAATGCTTTATGGACTCTATAATAAAGAAGTTTTATGGTAACTAGTTAAGAAACAAATGCTATAAGAAGTGCAAATTCTTCTAGTATGTACCATAAAGTATGACAGCCTTTATGCTAGCAACTTATTTTCTACAAGCTTCATGTGTTTGTGTTAAAAGGTATTTCCATCAAAATCAAAAATAACTATTGTCCCTTTACTGATTCCTCATTAATGATTAACAAGGAGAATTGGATCAGCCTTACAGAAAGATTGATTAAGTATTTTATTATATGAACAAAATTAAGTTTCTTCATCTTTTAAAGCAGTATAGGAGAACCCAAATGCTTGGAGTATGTGATGGTTATTTTTATGTGTCGATATGGCTAGGCCATGATACCCAGATATTTGATCAAATATGATTCTAGGTGTTTCTGTGAAAATACTTTTAAGAAGAGATTAACGTTTAAATCAGCAGAATTTGAATAAAGGAGATTATTCTCCATAATATGGACGAGCCTCATCCAATCAGGTGAAAGTCTTAATAGAAAAAGAATGACCTCCCAAGCAAGACAGAATTCTGCCAGCAGACTGCCTTCAGACTCCAATTGCAATTCTTTTCTAGGTCTACAGCTTGCTGGGCTATCCCATGTATTTTGGACTTGCCTCTATAATCACAAGAGCCAGTTCCTTAAAACCTCTCTGTCTTCTTTCTGTGTAAGTGTATATGTTTTTATATATATACATACATATACATGTATGTATGTACGTGTATACACACACACATCCTGTTCTGTTTCTCTGGAGAACCCTAACACAGTGTTTGTGTGTGCGTGCATGCACATGCATGTGTGTGTGTGAGATTGTGGGTGTGGGGTGTCTAACGTGGAATATAGGTTGTGTGGCATAAATAAAATTAACTTTTGGCAATGGAAGGATGAGCTGGCAGGTAAGGAGGAATCTCCCAGAGTGATTGAAATCAAAGCCCGTTGACAAGCATGCTGTACGGATTAAGCAAATGAACAATGAAACCGAATAACCATTTTGAATATAAATCCTCAGAATGAAAGTCATATAAATAGATGCTGGAGCATTACAAGCTTTGATATGATGTTGAGTATCCTTCTTGGAGGGCAAATAAGTAATTTGCTCTTCATGGAGTAGTGGCGAGGATTTTTTTCATTGATGGCTAATGACTCTCCAAAGCTGTTCAATAAACTTAAAATTTTTGCTTTTTAGATTTATTAGTCATTATCGAGGGTAAGTGTTTTTCATCAATAATACACAACTATGGACTCAATTCAAGGTGATTTTGTTAAGTGCAACCAACATTTATTGAGTAACTACCATGTGATATTACTAGGTACTGTTGAAAGACAAATAAGAGATAGTTTCTTCAAGAAACAGCTTCATGTGGGTTCATAACCTACTTTTACAGACTTAAAAGAAAGTCTATGGAAAGTAACAAAGAGACAAAGAAAGAAAGAGAAAAAAAGAAAGAAAGAAAGAAAGAAAGAAAGGGAGGGAGGGAGGAAGGAGAAAATAGGAACATATTGTTTATATATGAATAAGTAAACAGTATAGGTGGTCTAAATACATTATCTTTCTCAGAATCAGGAAAATGTTTACTTTAATCCCAGCGAGCACAGATTCTTTAATAGAGAGCACAAATAAATGTTATTCAGGGTAGAATATCACTATCTGACATGTTCTGTGAAAATGTAATTCAGGACAGGTATGCTTTTGTGAAGAAAATAGACAATAAAGACTTGACAAAATGACATGTTGAGAATGACAGACAAGATGTGACAAGATCCTGTGGGGACCCTGGGCAAATAAGAATAGAATTGAGCCTATGAAATGATGGAGGGATGAAGGAGCAGAAGTGGGTGAATAAAGGTGCTGCTTATGGTACTTTACCTTCTTTGCGTGTTGTCTAGAGTCCTTCAAATACTTTTAATAGGCAGCTATTTGGTGAATGCCTAAAATACATCACGTGTAACCTAACTTATAACTAATGTTACAAACGGGAGGGTTTTATTTTCTGCCACTTCCTCCCTTCCAAGCTGTTACTGTGGTTATGATTTTCCAGTTTGCTCTATCGCTATTTCTTAAGTTTTACAGATCTTATTTTTCAGTTTGAGCAACTAAATTTCACAGATAGATCCTGGAACACTTAAGGAATTTTAAAGATAGAACTATCTTTTGCAAAATATCCTTGAAAAAAAAGGAACGTTATTTTGGCATTTTACATTGTGGAAGGAGGAGAAATTTTGTGTCTTAGAACACCAAATCTATTGGCTCCCATCACAATTCTAAAATAAACTGTCTTGTTATTTGAACCGTGGATATGATGACCTATTTTCTACTTCTGTTCAGAGGGAATTCAAATAATTGTGGAAAAATATTGAATGTCAAAGTGCATTTGCCTTTGCAGAAATAGTTTGAGGTGTTATTAATGAGGATCTGCAAATAACCACAATTTCACACTGCTTGACATTCATGAATAACTACTGGTTAAATCAAGGGAGCAATTTCTGCTCCCATTGTATCTTGCATATGAAGTGTACATGTTATCTCAACATCAAAGTGAATATAGTACTACCAAAGGAAGGAATCTGATGATAGCAGCATTTTGAGCCACAAGTTATCAGCAGATCGCTTAGTGGTATGGCAGCGCTCCAACCAGGCATAGTTTCTTTTATGTTGCAAACAAAGATTGTTCTTTTCCCCACGTTTGAAATCCACCCTGATATACATGATTTGTTCTACTAGGCTACTGGCTGATTTAAATAGATGAGTATTTCTTTTAATTAATACTATAACTAGATTATAAATATATATTATGTATCATACATATTGTATTACTATATAATATATGTTACATATATTACTGTGAAAAATTCATGTAATAGTCTGAAAGTTTGTGCTGCCCCAAATTTGTATATTGAAATTCTAATCCTCAAGGTGACGGTATTAGGAGATGAGGCCCTTAAGAGATGCTATGTTCTGAATATTTGTGTCCCTCCAGAATTCGTATGTTGAAATCTAATCCCAAGTGTGTTGATATTAAGAAGTGGGGTCTTTAGGAGGTGACTAGGTCATGAGGGTGAGGCCCTCATGAATTGGATTAGTGATCTTAAAATGAGGCCCAAGGGCCCTTGTTTGCCCCTTCTACCATGTGAGGGTGCAGCAAGAAGGTGCTGTCTTTGAAGCAGAGAGCGAGCCCTCACCAGACACTGAATCTGCTGGCGCCTTGATCTTGGACTTCCCAGCCTCCGGAACTGTGAGAAATAAACTCATAAATTCCTGTTGTTTATAAATTACCCTGTCCAAAATATTTTATTCTAACAGCCTCTATCAACTAAAATAACACACACACACACACACACACACATATACATATTTAGTTTTTTTTTTTTAATCAATGACTTGCAGGTAACACTACTTATCTAGTGTTCAGAAATCTACTTGATGAGTGGTGGAAGATAGTTCTTTTTGTGTAAATCAAATATTGATGGTTATTCCTATTAAATTGCCTCTTTAATATTATTTATATTTTCATGTTTCAAACTTGAAATTGACAAACAGTAGCTGCCATTAGTTAAAATGGCCCTACTGGTAGCTTAGGTTAAAGAAATTTAAAACTCCCATAAATAAATTCAACTCAAAAAAGTTTGAACACATAATTTTTGGGTTGTATTCTTTTTTTTTTTTTTTGAGACAGAGTCTTGCTCTGTTGCCCAGGCTAGAATGCCGTGCGTCAGCCTAGCTCACAGCAACCTCAGACTCCTGGGCTCAAGCGATCCTCCTGCCTCAGCCTCCCAAGTAGCTGGGACTACAGGCATGCACCACCATGTCTGGCTAATTTTTTATATATATATATTTTAGTTGTCCAGCTAATTTCTTTCTATTTTTTTTACTAGAGACAGGGTCTCGCTCTTGCTCAGGCTGGTCTCGAACTCCTGACCCTGAGCGATTTACCTGCCTCGGCCTCCCAGAGTGCTAGGATTACAGGCGTGAGCCACCGCACCCGGCCAGGGTTGTATTCTTGATAGTACCAAAATCTGAACTTGAGTGAGATCTTAGATCCTGCAGCTGTAATTCTTCTACCTTGACCCTCCTTTACAAACATTGGTTTTTACTTCTGATTTTATTGTTTGAATTTTTACACATTCTTCTCTAGCCTTCACTGCCACTTACTCATAATGTGGTGAGCTGTTCCTTGAGTCACAGGCTGCAGATCATTGACTAATGTAATTATGGTCTGTTGACAGGGCTCTGAACTCCTACTGCACGTCGAGTCTCCCAAAAGTGATTACTCATGGGTACAGGGCAGAATAGTGTGTATAGAAAAGTCATAATTTGATCTTAGGGTTTGTAAAATACTAACTATTTTATTTCTTAGTATTTGAGCTAAGACTTCTTAGTATCAAGTAAAGAGCTTAGATATGTGATGAAATTTGAATTTGATAAATTCTATTTATAAACATTGTATAAGAAGTGAAAAATGATAAGAGTTACATAATGTCTCACATTTTGGTATCATATAATGGTTTAGATAATTATAAAGCACGAAAGGACATTTTGATAATGAAAGATATGTTATTTTGGATAAAAATGTATTCTTCAGAAATTCTTGGTAAGTTTTATCCAAGTTACATAATGCTCTTTTGAACTAGGTTGGATATACTGGCAAGAGTGATTCTGAATTCTATTGCCTGTCTTTAAATATTTAATAAACATATACTGTGTGCAAAATTTTAGACATTGTATAATTGCTTTTCTGCTCCTTAGGGATGACTTTGGGATGATCCAAGCTTTATACTTTTTTCCAATAATTATCTATATATGAAACTATGTGGAATAAGCTGTAAACTATATCTGAACAAAGAAATGTATCCATTTTGGGAGAGGAAATTATAGTATTTGTAAGTATAGAAACATTTATCAGTTACAATGTAGGTGGCCTAATTTCAAGTCATTCCCATATAAGCTTACCTAAGTATTCTGTAACGAGAACTCACCTAAGGGCACTAGTCAGTATTAATGGCTGTAATAAAATTAAATCTAGTTACCAGAGGACCAAGATTTTAGTTGTGATTTTAATGAAGTTTTTGTGTTGTTTGGACACATAAATATTTTAATCTCCAATCCAACTCACTGCCTATTAATAAAACAAAAATATGGAAACAAGAAACGCCATGCTGTGGGTACCACTTCTTCAGTATTCCTTAGATGTTCCATTGTTTGACAGAAAACTTTTTTCATCGATCCTCTGCAATACATTTCTATGTAGATACATTTTTATAGAAATACATATTTTTGTCTTGTAGATTTTACCTTTCTAGTCTTTTTATTCATTCTTCATTCTTGCCTGTGCTGGAAGCATGTGCCATGCTGTTTAGTGTGGCACTGATATGAACCTAGTCTGATGTTTGTCTATTAATAACAATACCAAGGAAAATGAATTGAGTGAAAAAGCACTAAAAATAGCATGAATAGAAATCTTGAAATATTCTTAACTTTTAAAAAAGTATTGACATATCTTGAACTACTTATGCAGACCAAAGGATTTAAATGTTATAACTTCTAAGGAATCCTTTGATTCAGACTACCTGATGAGTTGATAATTCTGTGTTTAAAAAAAAGCATAGAATAGTCTAGGATTTATTAGGCTGGGTGAACATAGTTAAGAATAACTTCAGAGCTGATTTTAACACCTAAGTTACACTTCTGGGGTTATAATATGGAAAGGTGAATTGAGAAAATTTAAAGAGCATGATTTGAATGAGATCATCTAAGAATGGCTCAAAGAAAATCAGAGAGCATTGAGTGGAGATTGTAGAGAGAAAGAATGAAATAAAATTCAAACTATAAAAAGATCTGGAAGTGGATAGCTACTGTACCCTTTAGTAATTTGAGGTTGAAATCTAAAGGACTTTAACATTTGGGGGTCTGCTTTAGCAGCATCAGTCTAATATCATTTAAAGGAAAAGGAGTAGATACAATTTGTAAAACTCTTTTTGGAAAATGGAGCAGGGAGCTAGATTAGAAAAAGCAATGCATGAGTTGTGTTCATTTTGGGTGCTGAGTGTGGCAATCAGGAGGGAAACTTGTTAAATTCAGGGAAGAATTAGGTCTTCCCAGGAAGCTCATATATCTATTTTCTTAAAATAAGATAAGAATAATAAATGTCATTGGGGAAAGTTTTTATATCTTACAGGTCATTACTTGTCAATATAATCTCTGCCTACATGGCCCAGTAGGCACAATTTTGGGACTTCATTTCTTGAGTTTAGCTCTTCCATCTTTGAGAAAAATTCTTCTTTCAGTGATTCAGGGATTTTTCAGGGTTCAGGGATATTTCTCTTGAGATTCTGATTCTCTGTGAAACATATCACCTGTCACCTTCTGTGCCAGTTTCATCTGTTTGTGGACACGTGTGCTTTTTGAGGGAGAAGTCCATCATCAGCTTCTCAGAGATATCCATCTACCCCTTACAAAACTCTCCTCTGCAGGATATAGACATTATCTGTGAGTTTGTCCAAGCTGACATAACTAATTATTTTCATCTTTGACTATTATCTGTTTCTTAAGCAGTTCAATAAACCTTTCTCAAGGCTTCTCAATCTTTTGGGACTAACCATCCCATAGAATGATTATTCTCAATCCTTGAATTGAACGTACACTTGAATCACTGGGAAACTTCAAAGAAAGGTGGTTCCTGGGCTCCATGAGTGGACAACCTAAAATGTTATGGAGTCTCACATTTTAATTAGTCATGGTAAATTGGTAGTAATTTTGAAAATTAGCATGAAAATGCCTTTCTCTGCTACTTGTGGTGATCTGATTTGGCTGTGAGAATAAGAGGAAAAAAAAAGTGAATGAACTAGGCTATTAGGTACATATTGCAATGGTTAATGCTTACCTATTGTCACCTCCAAATTCATGGTAAAGTCCAGGTAATGTGAGGAGCTATATCTTTTCTTTAATAAATTGTATGTAAACAATTAACATAAATATAAATTACAGAAATTTGTTCAAAAGAACTTAATCTAAGCATAAGTATTGAATCACGCATGTTATTCATGAAACATTCATCAATAAAACACAACCTTCCCAATCCTTTTCTAAGAAATCTGACCCATTTTCAAATTAGGTCACTGTCTTCTATGACTATTTTGAGATTTTTAAAATAACATATTTTTATATTTTGTAAGTTTCTTGAAGTATAAACATATTCTTTAATGTTTCTAGTTCTAGTGTTTTAGTCTAAAATCCCCTCCTTCTGGCCCTGTGCAAAATCTATGTTTATTTTTAAATTTTAATTAACAAGGATTTCTGCTTATGAAGGATATCTTTCTCTTCACCTCATCCCATTTCCATTTCCCTTTGATTTTTAAATCAAGATTCAAACCAAGTCTCATTCATTGATGAGCTAAATAAACTGTTCTCTAGCAAAGAGGATGCTTTCTAATTAGCTGTAGGATATAATTAGTACATGCTCTGGGCCAGTAAGAATTGGATTTACCAGATGCCAGGATCTGACAGTCTGAGCAATATTAATGGTATGCAGGCAGAAGAGTGGGTGGAGGAACAGAGGAAAGGGAAGGGTGTTCTTACTTCAGGGGGATGAGGCTGTCAGGGTTTAAGTGTGAAAATTTCTGACAAGGTAGTCACTTGTAGTATTGAATATGTTAAAGCTTTAATTTTTAATATGCAAGTCTACTAGACCAAAGGGAACCCACGGAGGATTCTGTATCAATAATCATGTATTATGGCAATTAGTCCATGAAGTACAAAGCTGCCATAGACATAAAGCATCTTAGCTGAAAACCAGAATCTTGGCTCTCCGTCAAAGTTTAATTTTTGATAAAAGCCTACAGTTGGCGTCAGCATTTGTCTAGCACCAGGGCACCATGGACCTGTGATAAAATTATATTATTTCTTAATAAGAAACCAGACCACGAGATAGTTTAACTCTACCTCGTTTTTGTGAAGTTCCAATTTATCTAATCCAATTGCAGACACATGTATGTGGATCCAAATGAAGATTTAAGAGACTTTTGAGCTATTTTTTACGATCCAAATATAGAAAGTAGCATATTAGATTTGATTCTGAAATAAAAATACATTACTTACAAACAGAACAAAAAGTTTCATGTTTGACTAAATCCTCTCAGAAATCTCTTGTGAACAGAGAAGTGATATAAAATGGGGTATTGCAATTTTACGTGAAAATAATCCCCGAGGCTCTTCAAACCTATTTTACTTGAACTTTTTATCATAAATGGGGAAGTAATAGTTACTAGAAATCCTTTAAAATATTCAGAGTTGCCTAGCCTTCAAAGTAGAATAGTAATATCAATATGTGTCATGAAGCTTTATTCATTCTAGCTGTATTAATGTGGAATCTATAAAAATACATTTATTCAATTCACATCACAAAATTTGTGAATTCTGGATAATCTAGAGGTTTTTGTCTATACATATATGAGTTTGAATTAGTAGCCAGGTAATGTAAATAATTATAATTCCAATATTCTGCAAAGTCAACTCAAGATTATTCAAATTGAAAGATTTAGAAGTGGTTCAACATAAAAAATGGTTGAAGGAACTTACAATGTTTATCTTGAAGAAGCAAAGACCTCATGGGAGGCCTTGGAATATCTGAAGGCCTTTCCTATGGAAGGAATACAAAGGTGGAACCAAGAGCAATGGTGAAAGTTTGAAGCAAGGATCTCAGACTCAGAATAAACTATCTAATCTAGTCAATGTCTACAAGATGTACACTATTTGAGTTTGTTTCCCTAATTTCTCCATTTACCATTTGTGTGACCTTGGAGAAGCCACTATCCCTTTCTATACCTCAAGCATAAAACCATAAAACAGGGCTGGACATACTAGCTGGTAGAGTCTTTGTGAGGACTCAAAGAGTTGTAATATGACTTTACAGTGCTTAAAACACATGCCTAGCACATGGTCAGCCTCCAGTAGATGTTACTGTCTTTTATTACTGTGCAGTTTATTTCCATTACTTTAAAAATGAGAAAACCTCATCCCGGAGAATTTAGAGACGGGCCAAAGATCACTCTCCACTTTCTGCAATTACCTGTGTTGCATTATCCTGTGTGTTAGCGTTATGGCTCGAATTTCATCCCTCAAAAGATAGATGAAGTCCTTACCAGCAGTACCTGCGAATATGTTCTTATTGGAAATAAGGCCTTTGTGGATATAATCAAACTAAGACGAGGTTGGTCATTAAGGCCCTAACCCAATATGACTGGTGTCTTTATAAGTAGAAGGAAACATAGACACAGACTCAAAAGGGAAGAATATCGTGTGAAGACACAGAGACTTAAGGAGAAGAGTGGCAGGTGACCAAGCAGAGACTGAAGAGCTGCAGCTGTGAGCAAGGAAGGCCAAGGATTCCCAGCAACCAGCAGAAAGAAGCTAGGAGGAGGGAAGGAAAGACTCTCCTGCGGGTTTCAGGAGCAGCATGGCCCTGCTGACACCTTGATTTCACACTTCTGGGCCCCAGAACTGTGACAACAGGTTTCTGTTGTTTTTAAACCACCTGGTTTGGGGTACTTTGTAATAGGAGCCCTGAAAAACTATAATAACACAGGGGTATTTAATGAACTCTTTTTCACTGGAAGGATTTGCACAGAGACTAATCCATCCGTCAGTCAGGAGTATTCTGAGCAGGAACACTACACTAGATGGGAAAGTAGACTAAATCTCCTCA